>ML798391.1:273009-307891 GCA_009831015.1 Picea engelmannii | reverse complement strand
TAGTTTTTGTTTAATTCTTGTTAATAGTTTAGTTGTTTTCTTTCTAACCTTTTACATCACAGCTGTCATGACTAGCAGAGCCCAACTAGGCATGTAAGCACTCACTTTTTGCTCACACATCGACGAAAAGAGTGCAAACAATCGTGCCACATGGAAGCCAATTAATTGGAGACACATGGAAATATATTAATGGCTGGACGAAATTTAATCCAAGGGCCCATATTTGTCCATGAATTTTGATCAATGGTGGTCGAGTCACGATCTTGCATAGACCATAACATGGATACACAATCAAGGTTCTGATCAAAAGAAATAAATCTCTATCTTATCCATTCTTTCTATTCTTCTACACTACTTCTCATAGCTTTATACTTGAATCTCAGAGTTGGGCACAAGGATGAGTTATTGAGTGTTTTTCTTGTATTCCTATAAATTATTTCTTATATGACCATGGCGTATTTGCAGCCACATACATGGTTGCCAAATATTTTGTAATGAAAAACATCTTTCATGAATAAAACTCCACAAAGAATCACTTTGGGGTTTTTCTTGAATGTGTCTTGTAACTTTGAGTTTTAAGTATGAGATATTTGAGGTTGACCTATCAAATTCTCTTTTGATCTTGATAGTAGTACTCTTTTAAAATTCTTTGAGATGATCAGATTATTCTCTCTTATTTTTCATGAAGAATACATGGATCTATTTATATATGATTAAGAAGATTGTTTGTGATGTTGATCACAATTTAATTGTAATGTTGAATCTCTCCTTCAATATTTTCTTATCGTAAAAAGACTTTTGTTGCACATAAATATCATACTAGGTTATCGAAGAACATTTTCATTTAGATCCAAGCAATAAATATTTTGTGTTTGATATCTAGCACTCTCCCTACTCCAATATATTCAAATATATATGTTTTATCCAAAGAGGAGAAACACCTCTCTAAAAATGAAGGTGGACTAATGTCCTCATGAGGTTGTCGTTTTAGTCCAATGGATTCAAGCATCAACATTTTTGGCAACCATACTAGGGAATGATTTTCTTTCAATGGATATGATACATTTTCGATAAGATATTATTGGAAGACTAGAAGTAGTCTGGTTACAGTTTGAGAGAAAATTTAGAGGTTGATTCAAGATGAATTGGGTTTTGCAAAACCTTGTTCAAAGAACATTGAATGGTTTTGAAGGTTTATTGTTGAAATTTCAGTCACAAAACAATTGTGAAAACCTTTATGGAAGCAGAAAACCACCAAATATTTGGGAGGATGATCTCCCAAGAAAATTCATCCTCAAAACTCAATATCTGAAAGAAATATTCCTTGGTGACTTTACTGAAAAGATATTTGAATTTCAAGAAGACATATATGAAGACTCATATGAGGAATTTTTCTCATACTATCAATATATTTTTCCTCCTCCATCAACATAAGTTGTTCAAGGAACAGTGAAAGGAGAATGTATCCAAAGAAATAAAAGGTTGCACAAAATACCACTCATTTTGCAGGGAGAAGTTCACCCCTTGCTAGATATTTCCATGGAAAAATTTCCAACATTCTACGGGAATGTTTCGGAAGATGGAAAGAAACAATTGGTTAAATTTGTCAGTGCTTGTGAAATTTTTAATGTGTCTCAAAATGATGTTGCATTCCGGTTATTTATCTTGACTCTAAAATAAGATGTCAGTGAATGGTTTTATTCATTTCTACTCGAAACCATCACTAGCTGGGATGTACTAGAAAACATGTTTGTCGAAATATATTTCTCAAGAAAAGATACATATTCTCTTTTCTTGAAGATGGTTGAAATCGGGATGAAAAAATAAGAAACAGTTCAATATTTCTCTTTTGTATTTATGAAAGTTCTCCATGAGATTCCCCAAGAAATTTTTACAAACGATGTCATTATTTTCAACTATTACAAAAATGCTTTGCCCACAAATTTGAGATTTCTATTGAGGAAAGAAGGAAAACGCAGTTGGAAACGATTAATGCAACGAGCTTAACTCATTGAAATATTTGTTCTTGAAACTAGTGCTAACATATTAGACCCCTCAAAATTTATCCAAGACAATGGACGAATGAATTTAGAGAAAACTTTGAGGATATATATATATATATATATATATATATATATATATATATTTCTTCAGATCATGATCTTGAAACAGAAAATGAAAACACTAAATTTTCAATCCAATATGAACACCATCCTCTATATGCTTCATAGGAGGTAAATTTCATCCTCTCATGTGCTCAATTTGAAAGTGATGATTAAAGTGAACTCAAGGATGAACATGAGGACTTAATTCAGTATGAAAATATTTTAGCGGAGTCTCAAATAATAAAACCAATGTATATGAAGCCACAACAACAATGTTTACATCGGAGGGATAGAAACCATCACTTTACATTAGATTTGTATTATGTGGATTGTTTTCCTAAGGTCGAGTTTCATGAAGAATGCATTTTCCAAGAATCAAAGGAAAGACATTTGGAACAAGAAGAATCATGGATGATATGTTTTATTTCTGAAGATAATGAAGTTATTGATGAACAACAAAATATGGCCTTATAGTTCCCCACAAAATTTCACCAACAATTCACCATTTCAACCTCACCATGAACACATGATCATTGTACAAAGGAATAATTCCTTCAAGGAATTGATGTTGAACCAGAAATCTTAGATGTGTTTGATGATAAGGAAAAAGATGAAATTATTCTCAGATTGGAAACTCCTTATCCAATCAAAGAACACAACATTCTTGAGCAGAAAAAGGTTGATTTAATTGAATCATGGTTCCAAAGCATTGTTTTCCAAGGAATACAATCATATTTCAAGAACATCTTGCTCAGTCTCATCATAGTATACTTTGGGCATGTTTTGGATCATTTTGTAGCAACCTCAAAATATTGTTCAATTCAGGATCTCATTATATAACTCGTTTGGATCCTTGAATGGCTCCATTGGAAATCTTCCTACACATAAGGTGACCCTTTATTTCAAGTAACTTAGGGTAGGTAGATCATGCATGTACATATTTTTGTTTAATGTTACACAATAAGGCAATCAAACTTGAAGGTAACTCCATGAAATAAGAAGTATTAAAAGAATTCATTTTGAAGATGACTCCATAGCCCAATGGAGAAGGTAGTTGGTCTTGAGATTCTGGTGTTCTTAGAAACCCACAGGGGTTCACTATCTTGTATTTGGAGCCATTTATTTACCAAAAATTGGTCATTTTTATTTTTTCCACTCTTGGATTAATAAAAACAAATTGATATTAGAAGATGAAAAATTTTGAACAATTATAAGGTCCTTCTGTATCCGCTGCCATTGGATTCTTCACGCAATTTTTGGATCGGAAATATGAGTTCGTATGATCAAGATATCTAGGTTTAAAGTTTAAAGAGGAAAAAGGTGCCTCTTTCATGTGGAATAAAGTTAATATTTTGGAAGCACTTTTAAATTTTTTCGAGTTCAATACCTTTGAAAATCTTCTTATGTTGGGTTCAAAACCCATAAAAAAATTTCATGGTATTTCTCGTGGGAATATGGCATTCTCCTCTCTTCCCCTACCCCTCATATCCCATACTTATTTTGTATTTGATTTATGGTGGTCGATTGGACTCGCCATAACTCCCTCACCTCTCTCCTTCATCCCCCTCACATCCGTCCCTGACAAAATCACCTCACCCCATTATTTTTCTCACTCCCCAACCCTTCTCTGCCCCCAACATTTTCCACCGCATCACTTCTTCTCCCTACAAAATCACCTCAAAATAACTTCCCCTCTCCATTTTCTCACCCCTTATCCCTCACATTCCCATACTTAATTATTTTTTGAGTTATGGCGGTCAATCGGACTCGCCATAACCAAACTCACTCCCTCCCCCTCACTTCCAACCCGCTCACCCTTCCCTGATCTCCTCATTTCTCCCCCCTCACCTCACCCTACATCACCCCTCTCATCTCTGCCACCTACAAACTACCCCCCCTACCTCACCTCACATCACTCCCCCTCACTCTGATCCCTACATTTCTCCCTCCCCTATTCCACCACCTACATTTATACCCCTCCCCATAACTACCCACTCTACCTTATACTTAATTATTTTTTGAGTTATGGAGGTCGATTGGACTTTCCATAACCAAACTCACTCCCTCCCCCTCTCTTTCCACCCTCCTTTAAAACATTATACCTTAACTTTTTATAATATTTAAATTATAACTTTTTATAATATGTAATTCATAACCAATTAGATTATTATTCTTGGAATCCATTAAGATTATGACACATGGTGATCAAGGATTAGTTCTTCATGGAGACCAAATAATGGTTCCACACGGAAGCCAATTAAGTGGAGACACATGGAAATGTATTAATGCTTGGATGAAATTTAATCCAAGGGCCCAGATTTGTCGATGAATTTTGATCGATGGTGGTTGAGTCACGATCTTCTAGAGGCCATAACTTGAGCTCCATGTGTCGGAATCACATAAACTTTATACCATTTGGATGTAGAATATGATGGTACATGTTTCAAATTATTGTGGTTGCTAAATTTTCTCCAAAAAATAAAATACCATTCAACTGCATTTTTAATGAGCATGTGTGACAACTCAACTTCAAGAGCTCATATCTTGAGATCCAGGTGACGAATTTGGGAAAATTTTATATCGTTCGAAATATAAGATGATAAATATAACATATGAAATGACTTCTATGGATAAAACTTCTATTATCATTCCCAGAGAATTAAAACAAAGTCATCCTCTTTTAAAGGGAAATTAATTAAATTTTAAAAATATAAGTTTAATTAAAAATTTTATTAAAAAAGGAGAGTGACCCATTTTAAATATACTTATATTAATTATGTGAATTCATTAATGAGTAATTAATTAGTCATTAATTAAAGGCAATGTTTCAAGAAGAAACTTGTATGGTAATTTCTAGAAGGGAGAAACCCTAACTACTCAAGTAATTAGAAAATCTCTTCTTAAAAAGAGAAGAGAGGCTTCATCAAAGGGTACAAGAATCGGTACTGTCAGAGGGGTGGGGTATAATATCAAAGGAAGAAGAAGGTACATCCATGGATACACAATCAAGCTTATGATAAAAATAAATAAATCTCCATCATATCCATTCTTTCTATTCTTCTACACCACTTCTCATAGCTTTATGCTTGAATCTCACAGTTGGGCACAAGGTTGAGTTGTTGAGTGTTTTTTTTGTATTCTTCTAAGATATTTTCTTATATGATCATGGAGCATTTGTATCCACATACATGGTTGTCAAATATTTTGTAATGAAGAACATATTTCATGAATAAAACTCCACAAAGAATTGCTTTGGGGTTGATCTTGACTGTATCTTGTAACCTTGAGTTTTAAGTATGAGATATTTGAGGTTGACCTATCAAATTCTCTTTTGATATTGATAACAATACTCTTTTAAAATTATTTGAGATGATCAAATTATTCTCTCCTATTTTTAATGAAGAATACATGGATGTATTTATATATGATTAAGAATATTGTGTGTGATTATCATCACAATTTAATTATGATGTCAAATCCCTCCTGTTGGATTGTTTCTCTCTGTATAGTCTCTTAGTCCGACCCAGGTTCAAATACAATAGGTTTCCATCAAACCCCTCTAAAATTGTCGACCCTCCTCATAAAATAGAAGGAAACACAACACATATAGTGTACTTTTCATTCTCACCCGAGATAGCTTTATGGGTGATTGAAATTCTCAAGTGCTTGCAGTCTAGGAATGAGAGGGGATCTGGGGGTGTATTCTACCTTCTTCATGCATTCATTGTACCATCCATCCAATATTATTAGGTTTCATTCATATTTTAATCCATGCATGCATTCTAACAGTTTTATCTTAATCATCCATTCATTCATATATAACCAATTACTGATAGAAGTAAACATGCAATAACCATTACAGATAAAACATGTTTTATCTTGGTTCACCCCTTCCCGGGCTACGTCCAAAAATATCTCTCTTTTAGGATATTTTATTTAGTTTTATGCAAACTATGGAGCTATGTGCACTACATATTTGATCACACAGTCATGAAAAGTTTCAATAACTTCAGTGAGGCAGACTAGATCACACCAGGCTCCTCGTCCTATGATCTAACCCTCAAAATATATCCTATTGTGTTATTTTGTATCTCAACAGCTTAAAAAAATATCAAAACTACAATAGTCAAATTGAATCAGTATTCTAGCCGACCCCAGTAGAACCTCGACCTAGACCTCTTAGGTTCTGATTTATACTCTTTTACAAGATCATTAGTCATTACAATCTCTTACCAAAAACCTAACCCTAACATGGTTAGGTTTTCCTACTTGCGCTCCTTGCATGATTTCCTCCTTTGCATGTGCTACTTTTCCTACCAGTTTCTCTTCTCCAAAATTGGGCCTTACCTTCCGAAAAATATACCTTTCCTCAAAATAGGCCTACGCCCAACACCTCCTTCAATATTTTCCTATTGTAAAAAGACTGTTGTTGCACATAAATATCATATTGGGTTATTGAAGAACCATTTTCATTTAAATCCAATAAATAAATATTTGGAGTTTGTTTTACAACACTCTCCCTACTCCAAGATATTCAAAGATATATATTTTAGCCAAAGAGGAGAACCACCTCTCTAAAAACGAAGGGGAACTATTGTCCTCATGAGGTTGTCGTTTTGGTCTTGATGGATTCAGGCATCAACAGGTCACTACATAATCTATGTATTATTTATTATATGATGTTATTACTTTCTTAATTTTCACCTTCCTCATCAATGAACATCGTTACTGCATTATTATTCACCTAAATGCTCATGCAACTTTTTAAGTGGCTTTCTTGATATTGTTCTATACTTGGTAAATTTTAAAGGATCAAATTCATCTAAAACATTGAAAGTTGAACAAGGAAGAAAGAAACTAATCGACTCAACAAGAAGGATTTGAAATGTTTTTTTCCCTAAACAAATTTAGACACTATTTGTTGGCCAATCCTTTTGTGTTTTATTAAAACCATCAAGAATTAAAACACTTGGTCAATAATCTAGTCCATCAAGGGAGAATTTGCAAATGACTTTTGTTGTTTCAAGAATTTGAATTTGAGGTGGTTGTTCAACCAATGAAAAATAAGGTAGGGTCATGAACCACTTATCGAGAGTATAAATAGGGAAAGAAACGATATGAATAAATGATGACCTTCCATATTCTCACCTATTTAAATTTGAGGCTACACCTAGAGAACTAGCATAAATTGTCCAACTTTTGCAAGAAGGATAGTACCTTGAAAATTTCCCAGATAAAAAGAAAAAAATACTTGATATGAAAGTTTTTCCCTATAGGATAATAAATGGATATCCATATAAATTAGAACCATATGATGTTTTAAGAATTTTTTTCTTAAAATGTGAGAGAGATAATATAATTGACGAGGAACATGCTAGTCCTACAAGAGGACACTTCCATTCAAATACCACAAGCATGAAAATATTGCAAGTAGGATTATGATGGCCCAAACTGCATAGGGATTGCAGATAAAAAGTAAATAATTGTGAAAAGTTCCAAATGATGATTAGAAAACTATGAAAGGATGGTATGCCTTTAAAAGAGGAAAAACGATAGGATCTATATACATCATAACAATAGTATGATACTTAACCAAATGGGTAGATTCATATTCAGTTGATACCTAAACGAAAGAGGTGGAAGCCAAATTTATTCATGAAAATATCATCACAAGGTTTGGATGCCCACTAAAAATAATAAGTGATTAGGAAACTCACTTTGTGAATGGTACCATAAAAATATTAATGGATGAATTCTTAATCAACCACAAGAATATTTGACCTTATCATCCATAAGAAAATGGATCAACAGAGTCCTCCAATAAAACCCTAAACAAAAGTAATACAAAGATATGAACGTTCGACATATATGATTGGAATGACAAGGTACGTTCTTTTCACGACCTTATTTTCCACTCTAGGGTCTCATGAAAGACACATTGATGATACTATGATGAAACACACTACTTTTCCTTGGTTCCAACTATTATCACATGAATTTGTCATGTGTCAAATTTTCACCTTAGGTTTTAATTTTTACCCACTAGTATTTTTAAGTTTGTTTTAATTTTCTCTTTATGACTTTCTTAGGTTAGTTTAAACAAATAAAGGTTTGGGACCTGGTTCAATTTTTTGACTCACACCTATGGTTTATACCCTAGGTTCATTTTTTGGTTTATATCCTTCACTCATCACTTGACTTGACAGCTAGCACTATCAACCCCATGACTCCACAAACTTGACAAGTCACTCCATCCATTCATATGCTTGAGCCTCTCCACCCTATCCCTTTTCCTATTAGGGAGTCAAATCAAACCTTGTCAAAATCACTGCTAACTCACTAGTTGTTTTTGTAGTGCATCTTTGTACACTCTCCCTCTTTACCATCATTCACAATTATGGAGCTGATGGCATGAATTTTATTGTTTTCAACACCCTTTTCTTCAAAAGGAATATCGTGATTTGGTCATTTATGGATTTCTAATTGTTTACCAAATTTCAAATCCTTCTCCTAGCTTGATGTTGTTAAAACTATTTTTAAACTGCGCTACGGATCCCCTATTCCAACACTTCAAATTCTATGTCAAACTGGTCCCATATTCTAGGCTCACAGCTCCAGCAATAGCTCTCTTCATCCACTGTGTCATCCTATATTTTCATCTCAAAGTTTGTTTGCAGTGAAGATTTTAGGAGCCCTTGCTTTTGTAAAATGATGATGACACTTTATGGTGTCCCTATGTTAGCTTAAAATTGGATAGTGCAGTCTCCCTGTATATCATTTCTCAGAAGCTCCTTTTCCCCCATTTTTAGCCATCAAACCAGTCTCTCATTAGTTCAAGAGTGAATTGGAAGAAAGACTTGAAATACCAATTAAGGATCACCTTAAAAACTTAAAATACTTTTACCTATGTTTGGTTTCCTTACCTTTCATAGCATTACAATACTTGACCTCCTACTTCTATCAATGGATACACCCCAACAGAAGAAATCTCACAAGGGTGGGAGTGTGGTTAGGACTGAGCCTTCTGAAATGCACCTATTTGATGTTGAGCCAATGATTAGGGAGGTTTTCCAAAGGTTGGTTGCCTATATTTCTGTCAAAACATGTATAGGGGACACCCTGAAGTAGCAAGGGACTTTGCTTTAAAATTTTATGGCACTAAGACCAAGGTAGGAACCCTTGATTTATAGGTATCTGAGGCCACCATTGTCATAGCCACTGAGATACCCAACATTGATGATAGGTTGTTAAAATATATGACTCTCAATGCATCATTCTTTAAGTATTTCTTCAAGCCAGATTATCAAAAAGACAATTTGTCCAAGGGAATGCCTAGGAGCCACTTGGTTGAGGGCTTTGACCAAATGTTCAAAGTTATTCATAGGTATTTTATATGTGAGGGAAGATTCAACATGATATACCGGTATCACATTAGTCTCTTTCTACACTTCACAGGTAAGTGTTTGATGAATATCCCTTTCTATCTATTTAGAAGTATGGGAAAGATGGTTGATAGGGTCCAAGCCAAGTCCAAGGCCATGGACACTAGTGTTTTCCACTCTAGGTTGATAAGGATGCTTGTAATGGAATAATGGAAGAAAATAAACCTTAATTGGGAACAATTCATTGTCTCTGCAAATATGTAGCTAGATGTAGCCTCTACCCCTCAATCCATGGTGCAAAGACCTTTTCTAGCTAGTAGTTTTGAATAAGAAGAAACAAGCAAAAAGACAAAGAGAAAATCTATTTCCCAAGACAAATAATTTCCTAAGTAAATTTAAGAAGAAGAGAGGGAATTCCATCATTCCCCACAAAGAGAATTTTCACCTCAGCCTGCACCTGAACTAAAGGAAGTTCCTTCATCAACCAAAACCACAGCCAAAAAGGGGATAAAATTGTAGTTTCCTTCACCTACTGCAGCAGCTAAGACTAGATTTAGGAGGCCTTTCACCATATCATCAACCCACAAGAAGTTGTTGAAATAGAAGTCATACCCAAGGATTCAGTTCCAAAGAAATTTAAAGGTAAACGTGACATTGTTGGGAATTCTATTGAGGTCATGACCAAAGCCTCTTTTTAGAAGAAAGACAAAGGTAAGGGTGAAGCTACTAAGAATCCTTTTGAAGTCATAAACATCAACACTCCCCCTGATACTACCACCTTCAATATATTGATCAAAATACTCATATATGCAAGGAAGGAAGTTTTCCATTTGAAGGGATAAATATTTACTGAGAGGAGGAAGATGAAGGAGCTCATGGACATGTATAATGAAACTCTTGATTTGGCTAGGTTTACAACAAGAAGATTCTTGCCTCTCCATAGGAAACTTAAGACTTTGTAAGGGAAAAATAGAAGCATACAGTCACAAAAAATAAATCTCAAAGAAAGAATTGCATCCCTTCAAGGATGATCTAGCCCAAAGGAATTTAAATGTTCCAGCACAAGATGCAATAGAGAGAAGTTCCCCTATAGTAGAGAGAAGTGATCCAACAAAAGAAAGAAATTTTGTTGTGATAGAGGGAAGTTCTCCTGCAAAAAGGAGTGCCATAGTGAGAAGATAAAGTGGAGAGGATGACAGTTCCATCTACTAAGACTTTTTGGGTTTTTGAGGATTCATTGCATGACATAGAAAAAACACAGATATTTAGTAGTTCCTGGCACTACAGAATCATCCACATAGACTTCCATGTAGTTGCGCTACCGAAGGTGCTACAGAATCACCTAGCTAGACACAGAGTGGTAGTTCACTACGAAATCTGTAGAACAGATTTACAAATGGGTGCTACAAAATTTGCAGAACAATTTTATAGGAGGGAACTATGAAATCTGTTATCGAATGTGCTACAGAATCATTTGCAGAACATTTTTACAGAGGGGTTTTCTACAGAATCTTCTACCAGTTGCGCTACGAAAAGATGCTACGAACTAGTTGTTACAGTTGACATTTTTTATTTCGTTGCCTCTTCTTAGCTTTGATGATTTGGAGGGAACCAAGGGTCAACAGGTGGTAGATGGAGGTAAACACAAAATCTTGGAGGACACATGGAACTGGAAAAGATGCACTCAAGAAACAACAAATCATGTCATTTATATTTTGTTAGAGTTGTTTCCAACATGCTCCTTGATTCTCACAGTTTGTTAGATCCACTTGTACAAATGTTAGATTAGTATCATTTTATGAAGAATCATAGGATAGGAAGGACAACTCGTATCTCAAGATGTTTTTTGACTATTTTGATTATAAATATATCAGGAGAATATAATTGAGGGGTTCAAATGATTGAGCAGAGTCCGCTATTCTGTAATATTTTGACTAAATAGAGTTGTACTCTACTTTATGTACATGAGACTTGAGATATTTTAATTAAAGGAAGTCAACCTATTTTCATCATCTCATTTCTTATTACTCTGAATGATCATTATTGGATGATCCTTATGAGATTTTATGGTTGTGTTATAATGGATGTTTGATTATAATGTTGTTGTAAATGTTTTTGAGTGTTTTAAATTTAGTTCAAGAAGTTCTTGTGACTGCGGTTTTCTTCAACTAGCTGCTAGAAGGCCTGATGCTTATAAAAAACCTATCCACCTTCCTCACTAATTCTTCCATATACTCAATTTTATTCTCAAACCATTGATTGAGGTTAGTTAAAACCTCATTTTCTTATGCATACTAGCCTAGACTTTTTGTGTTAAAACATTGCTATCTTGAGTTTTGTCCATTTGACCTTCTATCATTGATCTATATTCACAAACCTATTTGATGGGTGTTGGGATTATCCTTTTGAAATATGAGGGTGAATATTAGTGATAAAATTATTTGCACTGGTGTCGAGGACATATTTGAGAAGATTAAAAATCTCCCTGGGAAGAATGACATTACACAACTCCAGCTTTAGATGGTGACTGAAGTTGGACACCTTCAAGACTGCACATTCACCATGGTGACTCCATTGTTTAGAATCTGTTGGTGACTCCACAACAATGAGACAAATTAAATGTCTATGTAGGCTATCCTAGCTAGGAATCCCCCCCCCAGTCAATTTCTTAGCCATAGTTGGTTATCCACACCATGTTCCTCAAATTGATGAATGGTAAGATTTGCTACTGAGATTTTATGAAGGTGAGAATGACAACCTTGTTGAGAATGTTCTATAATTTCATGATTTGATGTAGTAGCTTGAAATCCAACATGAATACATACATATGAATATGTTTATTTACTCTCTTCAAGAAGATGTTCGTATTTGGTATTAGTCTCTTGAAACTTCTATAATTTCTTCACTCAAAGAGTTTCATGTTGCTTTCAATATTCATTGTCAAAAGTTTTATTCCTCGGAGTTAATTTGTCATAACTTCTGTGACGAGTATAAAGAATGTGTTCAGGATATAATTGATTCTTATGAAGGCTATGAGAATGAAGAATATTCCTTGGATGAGTAATCAACTCTTTCTCTTCCCTATTCATCTACATCAGATGAAAATTTTGTTTGTTGTTTTAATAAGGAAAATGCAGAAATTGAGTCTGTTCTAGAAAATAATACTCTGTATAACCTTGTCTATAAAATACCTAGATATGAGAAGCCTATATTTGACTCATATGGTGATGATAAGATATTGCTTCTTGGATTGAATATTGAAAGGAAGCCTGTTTTTAACCATGAAGGACAATTTTCTCATGTTGAGCAGAAAATATCTCTTGATATGTCATTCAAGACTCCTCCTTTATTTGATCATTATGGAGACGGTGATGAACATGTTGAGGTGCTTTTTTTCCTAGAAGAAAAAATCATTAGAGACCATCCTTCTGATGAAAATTAAAATTTTTACCAAATGTTAAAGAGAAACATTTATTCATTGATATACATGAGTATATTTCTTGCAATCAAGTAGAATATGTTTTCACAGAAGATAACATGAAAGTATATCAGCAACCGACATCAACCATTCATTCATTTGTACTTGCAACATACATTCAACCATATGTGAGAAGTTTAAAGCAGAGGAGGTTTTTTTTATCAACCCAGTAAGTTTTATCACCTATTTTATGACCCTGTAGGGGAGTACATGGAGTTGCATTTCCTCAATGTATTGAAGCCTTCAAGATTTTGCATACCTTCAACATTAGGAGGTAATATGAATAATGTAATTGATTTGTTGTCACAATTTTATTATCTCTTATTGATCAATGGCAGAGTAAGAAAGTTTTTAGTTAGGAAGTTACGTGAGTGGCTCTGGTGGAAGTTTGTTTTCACCTAGCCTATTGTAAAAAATCGATTAGTTTAGTATTGTACATAAATAAACTCCATATGTATCATGTGTGTTTATTTTCTCTTTGTAAGTAGAGTAGTGTACATGTCAGCCTCTTGTCTTCAACAAAATGTATTTGAACTTGACTCCACAACCCAAAATCTAAGGAACTGGAGATGAAGTAGTTCTTAGAGCCTCACAGGGAGGACTATTTCCCATGTGGAGCCAATGTTATCCCATGAAGTTGTTAAGGTTCACATGTAGTTGTTACGGGTCAATTCATCCTTATATTTTTTAAGTTTTGTGGAAAGTATCATGCTTACGCCCTATCTGGAGACATAGACATTCTTATATACCTTTGGCTAATTTTTTTTGGGTATTGTGGGCTTAAACTACACAAATCAAATAGCTACAGGACATTTCATAGTGCCTGGCGCTGTGGAATTATCTACACAGATAGGCGCTACAAAATTTCCTGTAGCAACTATTGTTACAGATTTGATCATAAAACCAAAACAACAAAGTGGGTTTATTTGAAATTGTTTGTGGAGGATGATGATATCCCTATTGAATTGCTAACCAAATTTCATCCTGGCCCACATTAGAATTTTAGAGAAACAATTAAAGAACCAGTGCGTTGCAAAATGTGTTGTGAATTATCTATTTTGCATAGTTGATTAGACATTCACCTTGTTGGGAGGTTTCTACCTGTCAAGGAGGGTTCAAATGACTTCTCATGGATCAATTAGATGTTAAGGGATACCTGAAACTAATTTTTAGCTCCATTAAATACCTCATACAGTGAGTAGGAAACAATTTATTAATGACTTCCAACAATTTCCTGAAAATTAATAGTTTGTTGGTTTTTTGTCTCTTTGACTATTGCCACCTAGATCCAAGGCCTAGAATCCAATGGAAGAGATGGGATTCAACCTACTAATGTTATTTTGATGTTATTTTCTATTTAAGAGAGGAGGGATCTCTTGGAAGTGGGGTTGGATTCATGATCCAAGAGAGGAGAGAGCTAGGGGAGCAATTGAGTTGCTCATTTTTAAGATTGAGGTCATGTGTTATAGAATTTTTTTCCATTAGAGAATCATGAGAGTTGTTTATCAGACTTTGTGTTCTTTATTATCATTTTATATTGTCATTTTTGTTGAATGGAATTGTAGGCATTGAATATCATTTTTTGTTCACGAGGCAGGAGATGTATGAGATGCAAATGATTTGTAGTAATTGCTTCCTTTCATGATATCTGATCTAGTAATATTTTAAGTCATTTTTGAAAAGAGGATATTTGCTTGATGCAATTCTTATTTTTGTTATATTTATTATACCTCCACCCATCAATTATACCACTTTTGGTCTGGTATGATCTTGAGTGCCTTTGATCTATAGGATGTGTTGACTCCATGCCCAATGGAATGCTTCTGCTGACAGTTTATTACCCTCTCCCTTTCCTTCTCATCTTTTAGATCCACCTATTCAAACCATTTTAATCCATTTACATTTTGATGGGTACTAGGATTATCCTTTGGCAGTCTGAGGATGATTCTCAGTGCTTACACCAACCATTTCAAAATATTCTTCCATGGATTTTCACTATTTTTTAGGATGGTCTCTATTGAACCCATTATTGGGGCACGTTCAATCCCAAAAATGCTTTGTAGCCTATGACTAGTCACTAGTTGCATAATTCCTAGCCCATGACTACCTCTGTAGCCTTATAGATTTGGTGATTTCCAAGGAGATCATCACTGAGTGATTTTTTGATCTCATCACAGGAGATTGGGAACTCTCAATTCAATCGACTTTACTAATTTCTATAGATATGGAAGCATCTCATAACCTCCTCCACCAATCTATAAAAGGAAGGTGTTTCCATGGGAAAAAAGGAAATTTACAGGTACATGTTGCAAAATTATTCATAGGATCTTCTTTATTCAAATCACCCTTCATATCGGGTTTTCCTTTCTTGAGTGAAGGTTGAGGAGGAGAAAGAGAAAAAAACTTAAGGAGGAAAGTACCATTCATTCAAGTTAAAAACAAA
This sequence comes from Picea engelmannii, assembly GCA_009831015.1. Classification (NCBI taxonomy): domain Eukaryota; kingdom Viridiplantae; phylum Streptophyta; class Pinopsida; order Pinales; family Pinaceae; genus Picea; species Picea engelmannii. The sequence continues at coordinate 292,483 of ML798391.1, read as the reverse complement.
TTGATGTACTTCTCTATTCATTTAAATATATCTATGATTTTCCCCTATTCATATTGATGCTTTCAATAATATAAGATAAATTTGATATCACCTTGAATAGATCAAACTAGATCTGAATCAAATTTATTCTTTTCCTAACATTAGAATAATAGTAGATAGCTAGTTGTTTATCTTCTTATTTGTAGGAAGAAGATTATAGAAGTTGGAGTTGGATCTCAAGAGATACATCAACTAGGACATGTGATGACAATTGTGAATACAAAAGGTATGTTTATCACCCTTCTTGGTTAAAAGGAAACAAATCTTTTTAGATATAGGGAATTGTTTTTAGGAATCTAGCCCCTCTATCTGTCTTAGATCAAGGGTGGTGATCCAGGTGGATATTGGTGGTCACCCACATATTCCACTGGATCAAATAACAATTTCCATTTTGGCAATTGTTTTACAGTTTTTTGGGTCCCAAACTTCTTGGGCCATTTTGAGGCCCTAAACGACGTTTTTGGGCTTGGTAGTTCCTAGAATGTAGCTAGAGGTGGATGCTATGCCAAACATAATATGTACTCCTTGGTTATACCTTTCCAACGGTGTATTGAGCACCCCGAAAAGAGATCATATGAAAAATTTACTCCCTCGGGAGGTTGACATATCAACTACCCCCATCGGGGCCCACAAACCTTTTGGTGTTTCATATCTCGGGGTTAGGGTTTTGGATGTTTAGGGTTTTATCATTTATTTTTTATGTTAAAAATGCATTTGGAGTCTCATTGTCCTCATATTCTCGCAAGTGAGTGTAGTCATCAGATATATTCTTAGACATAAGTTGTCACCATTCGAGCAAGTTTGACTGTATCTTTGTGTATTTATTTGCTATACATATGTATTTCATTTCATTCCATTTATAAATTCAGATCAATGGTATCAGAGTGGTATACTCTTTATTTTTTTCTTGTTGCATGTCCCCAACGAGGTCAGGGTACAAGGAGTTGGGACTCAAAGTAGTTGATCCCTTTCAAGATCATCCCCACCGATCATGATGTCCTCCCATGGTGGAAGAAAAGAGATACGGTGGAGCGGGAGATCCTTTTAAACTATTTCTAGAGGAATTCTTCATGCGAAAAAGGATTGAGATGATGGATGACTTTGCACAAATCCTTCGACGACTACCAACAGACGACACATCTTCATCAAGCAACCACTTGGGAGGCACTGCCCCCTTTAAGGTACAAGTCAATTTTTGTATCCCCTTATTTGAAGGCCAAATAGATGTGGACGTTGTAGATAAATGGTTGAAACTGATAGAAGGGTATTTTTTTGGTCTATAATTTTTCCAATAGAGAAAATATTACCTTTCCGCTCCTTAAGGTCATCCACCATGTCAAGGATTGGTGGGAGACTTATTGTGACCATAAGGAAACTGAGTAATCTGCAATATTTTCCATCGCAACCACTTGGGATTCTTTCAGAGATGTTATTAAGGAACAATAATACCCTGTTGGAAGCTATGATGACCATTTTATGAAATGGACCATTGTATTATGACAGGAAAGGGACCGGACAGTAAACAAATTCACAAATATATTCCATACCTTGAGCACCAATATGGCTATCAAAGACTCGGAACAACATCTAGTGCTCAATTATCATGGTTGTTTGCATATATACATCCAAATAGAAATTGATTTTATGGACATCTCATCAATGTGTGTGGCTTATCGATATTTTGTCAAATCTGAGAAGAAATTCAAATAGAAGAAGCAGGAGTTTGGATCTTCAAATTCCTCACAATAGAAGTAGGCCAAAGGTGTCCCCAACCCATAGAACAAAGGACAAAGAAAGGATGGACCCTCTCAGGACAAATAGTCCAAGACACAAATAAATAAGGGTAATGAGAAGACAAATAAAGACATTGGGAAGTGGTGTGAATTCCATAAAATCTCCTGTCATAACACCAATGAATGTCGCTCGAAGAAGTCATTGATGGTCGAGGTGAAATCCTAAGAGTTAGAGATAGGTTCTGACTCTAAATCAGATCCATAAAAGGGGAAGCATATCATCAATGGAGAACTCGACGCCACTATCGCTACTACCAAGGTCCATCCAAGTGAACCAGAAGAACCTAAGAAAGGTGAAAACCTTTTTCACTCGTGGATGTGGGTGAAGGGTGCTCTGTTGCATTTCATTTTTTATAGCGGAATTCAAAATGGCATGATCTCAATAGAGGTCATCAATGGGTTGAACCTGCTAATGACACCACACCCCCATCCCTACACCATAGGGTGGCTCCGCTAAGGAAGAGATATTCATGTTAGCCACCAATGTAGTCTTCCCTACGACATCAATCCCTTCAAGGATGAGGTATTGTGTGATATTTCCCCCTTGAATTTTCTGATGTTATTTTGGGCTAACAATACTTGTGGAAATGACATGTTGTATATGAGTCTAGGTCTCGTAGTGTTATTATTACTTTGGGTAGACAATTGTATAGGATACCAAAGGTAGCTCTTCCTACCACCATTACTTTGATCTCTTCTAATCAATGTAGGAAGGTCATTTCCGATACCGGTAAATTTTTCTTCTTCATGATTCACTCTCAAAGTGAAAAGAATATCGTAGCCACATACATGGCCTCTGCACAAGGCCTCTCCATGCAGTAGAAGAAGGTGGACAAGATTGTGGAATAATACAAAGACATCTTCTCCTCACCCATCGAGGTACTGCTGCATGGTTAGGTAAATAATTCAATCGATCTAACCCCCAATGAAGCTCTACCTAATGGGCCAGTCTATCATTGATCTTTGATGGAAAATGAGAAAATCAAGAAAGATATCCAAGAGCTACTTCAAAAGGGGCACATACGAACCATCTCCTCACCTTGCGGGAGCCCAATTGTATTTTTTCATAATAAATATGGTACTTTGCAATTCTACATTGATTACAAGGCCCTAAACAAAATCACAGTTAAGAACTGATACCCAATTCCCCAAATTGAAGACCTTCTTGACCACCTCAAGGAAGCCAAGTTTTTCAGTAATATTGACCTAAAGACTGCTTTCAAGTCCAAAGAAGGTATTTTCGAATGGCTAGTCATGCTCTTTGGTTTGACAAATGCTTTAAAACATTTCATGAGATTGATGGATGATATATTGCAGCCTTTCACCAATTATTTTGTCATGGTATATCTGGATGATATCCTCATCTTAAAAAAGAATAGGGTAGAACACTTGCAGGATATTCAATAATTCCTTCACACTCTACAACAACACAATCTATATGTTAACTTGGAAAAATGATCCTTTTGCATGAACATGGTCCAATACCTAGGCTACATTTTTTATGAGCATGGTGTGCATGTGGATCCAACCAAGATCCAAGTCATTCGTGATTAGCCAGCCCCGAACAAATTAACCGAGCTTCAAATTTTATTAGGAATTGATAACTTCTATCGTAGGTTTGTGTTGGGACTTAGCCAAAAGACCAAGGGTGGTGGAAAGGAAAATTTTGTGTGGGGGAATTCACACCAGAAAACATTCAATGATCTAAAAAAAACACTTGTGATCATCTCCAATACTCTCCTTACTTGATCTGTAGCAACCTTTTGAGATTGATACCGATGCCTCAGACTATGTCATGGGTGTAGTTCTCACTCAACACGATCATCTAGTGGCATATCATAGTGAGACATTATCATATGGAATATGTAAGTACCCCACCTATGACAAATAAATGTATTCCATTGTGAAAGTTTGTCGACAATGGAAGCACTACATTCTTGGGAAGGAGATAGTCATCCACACTGATCACAATCCTCTGTATTTCATGTAGACATGAGGAAAATTGAAGAACAACTGCCATCAAAAGTGGTCTACATACTTGCAACAGTTCCTTCTCAACATCAAATATAAGACAGGGAAAACCAATTGTGTCATTGAATTCGTCAGTCGACCTCCAGTTGCGTCCTTAAGCATGGTTCTCCACTCTTTTGGACTGGAGGCATCTGAGTGGCCCCAACTCTGCAAGAGTGATCCTGACTTCTCTACCACTTACCATATGTTGGGAACAAGAGCGATTGTCACTGACTTTCATCTTTAGGAAAGATTGTTATTCCATCTAGGCCACCTCTATTTTCCTTCAAGTGAGCGTGCGAAGATGATTTTAGAAGCTCACTACAGTAAAATGGTAGGACGTTTTTTCATGGAAAAGACCATAGAAGTACTACAAAAGCATTTATATTCACCGAAATTGCACCAAGACATCAAAAAGTACCATTTTTCCTACACTGCATGCACCATTGCCAAACCAAACACTATAAAGAAAGGCATGTACACCCCTCTTCCTACTATCTATGGGCCTTGGGAATCCATCTTTATGGACTACATGTTGGGTATTCCTTTAACCAAGCATGGAAATGAATACGTTTTTGTGGTGGTTGATTGGTTTTATAATATGACCATCCTAACAACCTGCAAGAAGAATATCACAGTGAAGGCCACTGCCAAGATCTTCTTAGAACTGGTGTGGGTACACTTTGGGATACCGCAAACCATCATATCATATCAGGAAAAAAGGTTTCTAAGAACATTCTGGTCTATCCTCTGGTCACTATTGGAAACCAAGCTCACCAAATTTGTCGCCTTCCACCCCCAAACTAATGTCCAAACATATCTCATCAACATAATTATCATGAATATATTGTGCATGTACAAATACAAACATCCATGCACATGGGATGAGAGTCTCCCCTATGTTTAAAATAACTAAAAAATATCCCTTCATAGCTCGATTGAACATACTCCCTTTCAGGTGGGGTTGGGATTTCAACCATTGGGTCCCATTGATGTTGTGTTTCCCCTTGCATCCACATAGGAATAACCATCCCATGCTCAATCTAAGGCTGACCAAGTAACCAAGTTTATTGAATGGATTTGGAAAATCCGAGAACATGTCCATGATATTTTATAGAAATAAATGTTAATTACAAACAATGTCATGATCGACATCGGGTGTCACACAAGTTTTAGGTGGGAGGCAAGGTCTAGTTTCATTTGAAAAAAGATGGCCTTACAGGACCCCATCGAAAGATTAGTCAACTTTTTTATGGAACTTACACCATCACCAAGTTTATGGGTGACAATCATTTTGTGCTAAGTACTACCCCCTTCCTTAGCTTGCACCCAATGTTCAATGTGAACCTCCTTCAACCATACTTCCGACCATTATTGGACACATCAGAGATCGCATAGTAGTTGACATAGACAGAGATAAAACCTGACTACATGGAACATACATCCATCTATAATATCAGGGACACTCACATTGAGGGCACTCACCAATAGAGGATCCAACTTTATTAGTTTGTCAAAGAAGGGAATCTCTTGCACCAAGGCAAGTGGCTCACCTGGGTCCAAGTTCAACAGAATTTTCCCCATCTTATGGGGGTGCTCAACGCAATGGATACCATTGATTCCTAAGGGTGGAGTAAGGATCCAAGTGGATTTCAGTGGCCACAAACCTATTCCAATGGCTCAAAGAACAATTTCCATTTTGGTAGTTGTTTTACAATTTTTTGGGTCCCAAACTTTTGGGGTCATTTTGAGCCCCTAAACAATGGTTTTTGGGCTCAACAATGCCTCACATGTATCTAAATGAATATTATAGTTTGAATAGGATATGTAATCCTTGGATATACCTTTCCAATGGTGTGTCGAACACCCCAAACATAGATCGTATGAAAAAGTTACACCCTCGGGAAGTTGACGTATCAACTACCCCCATCGGGGCCCACAAACCTTTTGGCATTTCATCTCCCGGGGTTAAGGTTTTGGATTTTTAAGTTTTCCTCATTTATGTTTTATGTTAAATACTCCTTTGGAGCCCCATTGTACTCATCTTCTTGTGAATGAGCATAGTCATCACATTTCTTCTCAGAGATAAGCTGCCACCATTCGAGCAAGTTTATTTTAGTATGCATTTTTACAATTTCAGCAGTCTCTCTTTATTAATAGAAGTCAATTTTTATTGTATATCTATGCATTTCTTTTCTATACATCTATATTACATTTCCTTCCATTTATAAATATGGATTAGGTGGATCCAAGGGAGGTCTTTCTTATCCATAAGAGAGATTTATTTATAACAAAACTAATGACTCCACTGGGGGAGGATATTTTATTCTTCTCTAGTTTAATTTTCCCCTTTATTTTCAAACTTATGTAACTTTTATATAGTCCTTAGTCTTCCCTATCACTCCCTCAAAGAGAAGATATTGCAGATACTGTATATTTTCAAAAAAATTGCAAACAATCGTGCTTAATCAGTTCAAACTAGAGTGATTGATTGCACATTGCATACTTTCTAGTATGTGACCACCTACAAATGATCACTAGATATAGACTTCCTAAGCTACGACAACCCCTATAGCTCACTATGTTTTAATTTTTTTAGATTTGTATCTTCATATATGGATTTTATTGAGCCTTGTGATCCTGTGTATGGTATTATACTCTAGTTATCCTCTCTATTTGGGCCTCATATTCGTTTCTTGAGTTCAAGTGAGATTGAGGTGATTGGAGTATTTTTCTAGGTATTTCTTGTTTGTTTGAGTTTGTTTCTTGGTGAGTGTATATCTGAGCATCCTTTCCAATAGATCCCATAAGATATGATAGTGTGCTTGTTTCTCCTTTGCATCTAGTTTGTGAGTGTTCATAAGGTTATCCATTGCTAGGTTATTTTCCAACTTTGGGATTTTGATCCCATAGACATTGGAGTGTTCTTTAGTGCATCAATACCAATATCCTACATCCCTTTATTGTTTTTTGTTACACCAATATCCTACATCCCTTTCTTTTTTATTGTTTTTTATCTTCATTTTCAACATCTTAGTTTAAATAAATTTTCATTTCAAAAAGAAAAAAAATAAACAAAAACAAGATTTCCCAGGGTTCATCTTCTCGGTGATTTTCAAAAACATTGTATTGGAGTGTTTTTCATTTGAATATCTTGTTAGTGTATTTTTCTTGTCTTACATGTTTGTTGCATGTTTTTGAGGTTGTATTCATCATTGTAAAATTGAAAAGGAAAAAAATTATCTTCCCGTTCAATGAAAACAAAAGTTGCATATGGTGGATGCATTTTCCTCTTCTTTGGATTCACAAAGAGTCTAAAACGTCATTGGAGTTTCATCCATTCCCTTTTCTTAAAAAGAACCAAATATTGCTAAATATTTTACACCCAAGAAATAGTTTACTAAATCTTAGTCTTGAGGTTTTAGAAACAATTGACAACCATCAATTCCAATGCTATCAATAACTACCATTCAAAATGATTAACAAAATAGTTTGACCACAAAACCAAATGACAAGCCATGGATATATGCAAATATTATCACAAAGTGCACTAATAAATTAAGGATGATCACATGAAAATCTCCTCATGTACTTAATATCATCCTTTGTGAATGATTCATTCAAACCCTTTACATTAAATCTAAGTTTATATATATATATATATATATATATATATTTCTCCAACCTATGAAGTATTCAAGGTCAAACCAAATTTCTTAGTTTGATGGTTCTTCTATGAAAGTTATTGTCTCTACCAAATGTAGATTCAATTGATTCTTCATTGGTTTCTTCATTAGCCAATTTCCTTTGGCTTCAAGAGAATTTCAAGAGGGAAACTAAAACTCAATTTTAGTAAATCAATTGAAAGAATGAATTATAAATTGAGTTTAAAGGCCCCCAGATGAATATTCTAGATAGGATCTTTGAAGTTCCTAAAAATATTCCAAGGCCTAGTGATTAAGTGAGTTAGAGCCATGTTAAATGGGAACAATATACTCTAAAGAAAACAAAATAAATTTGATGATGTACAAGTCATAAATGAAAGGATATTTCATAAAATAGTTGCATTGATTTCAACAATATCATAATATAAAACAATAGGGTGCATTTATTTTAGTGCTAATATAGTTAAAAATGATTAAGAAAAATCAAGTAATTGTATTTTTTTCAATGATGACATAATGAAAAACAATAGGGTGCATTGATTTCAATGATAATACATAAAATAAAATGATTTAGAGAAATCTGGTTTCCATGATTTCAACAATGACATAACACAAAACAATAGGTGTTTTAATTTCAATGCTAACATAGTGAAAAATGATTGAGTGCATCAATTGAATAAATGATACCAAGAAAATTGATCCATTTCCTTGATTTCACTACCGAGATAGTGCAACTTATCAAGTGCAATTAATTTAACAATAAAAAAGTTCAAACCAATTTAAGAATACATATTATGATATTCGAAAAGAAATTATTAGTGATATGTTGAAGTATATAGATTTGTTTAATTTGGTGTGACTCATTTGTTAGTATTTTCATATTAAAACCATTATAATATTGAGATATATAGAATGCATTGATATATAAAATAAATAAAAACCAAAAGAATGCAATAGAATGTAAACATGATGATAAGGAACATATGAGGTTGGAGAAAGAAACTATTAATATTGGAAATCAAGAGAGATAGGGTATGAACTTCACTGCAATATCTTGAGTTAAAGGTTTGTGTAGCCATTTAAATCAACCTCATTTCTAATATGATGGATATGGAAAGATGGGATAGCTAGGATTGTGGGTAAAAGAATAGATAAATAAGACAGATGGATACTGGTCACTACATAATCTATCTAATATCTATTATATGATCTTATTGTTTTCTTACTTTCACCTTCTTCATCAATGAACACCATTAATTTATTACTATTCACCTAAATCCTCGTGTAACTTTTGAAGTGGCCTTGTTGATATTACTCTCTATATTAGATGATAAGTTTAGAAACTTTTAGAGAAACAAATTCATCTAAAATGTTGAAATTTGAACAAGGAAAAAATAAAATAATCGATTGTGTAACGAGAAGGGCTTGAAATAATTTTTTCCCTACATAATTTTAGAAACTATTTGTTGGCCAATCCTTTTGTTTTTTATACAAACCATAAATAATTAAAATACTTGGTCAATAATCCAGTCCATCAAGGGAGAATTTGCAAATGACTTTTATTGTTTCAAGAATTTCAACTTGATGTTCAACCAAGGAGAAATAATGTAGGGTCGGACCACTTATCAAGAGTAGAAACAGGGAAAGAATCCATATTAATAGATGATGAACTTCCATATCATCACCTATTTAAATCTGAGGCTATGCCTAGAGAACTAGTATAAAAATTTTTATTTTAGCAAGAAGGAAAGGACCTTGAAAATTTACCAAAGAAAAAGGAAAAGTACTTGTTATGGAAGTTGATCCCTATAGGATAATAAATGGATATCCATATAAATTAGGACCAGGTGATTTTTTAATAATATCTTTCTTAGAACATGAGAGAGATAGTATAATTGACGAGGCACGTGCTAGTCCTGTAGGAAGCCACTTCCATTTAAATACCGCAACTAGGAAAATATTGCAAGTAGGATTATGGTGGCCCAAATTGCATAGGGATTGCAGAGGAAAAGTAAATAAGTGTGACAAGTGCCAAATGATGGTTATAACACTATGGAAAGATGATATTCCTTTACAATTAGTAAATTCAACCCTCACATTTGAAATTTGGGCGATCGACTTTATATGACCTTTCCCAAAAAGAGTAAAATGGATAGGAGACAAATACATCGTAACAATAGTAGAATACTTAACCAAATAGGTAGATTCAAATCCAATTGATACCTAAAAAAAATAGGTGGAAGCCAAATTTATTTATGAAAATATCATCACAAGGCTTGGATTCCCACTAAGAATAATAAGTAATTAGGGAACTCACTTTGTGAATGATACCATAAAAATATTAATGGAGGAATTATTAATCAACCATGAGAAGATTTAAACCTATCATCCACAAGAAAATGGAGAAATAGAGTCCTCCAATAAAACCCTAAATAAAGGTATTACAAAGATAAGATGGGTCGAAAAATATGTTTGGGATGACAAGGTACTCGTTTTTCTATGGGCATACATAACCACATACAACACATCGATTGAGAAAAAACATTTTAAATTTTTCTATGAATATGAAGCTATGATCCCTCTACATTTCAAAGCCAACGTAGAAAGAGTAGCATTAATACTACAATATGACTCAAGAAAAGTCATGGAAGACCAACTGCACTAGTTGAACAAGATTGAGGAAGAAATAATGAATGCACTCCACCACTAAGAAGTGAACTATCATGAAAAAAAGGCATGGAATGGAAAAATATAAGGAAAAAGGAGATTGTAATTAGATATCTAGTACATTTGTATGACAACAAAATAAAAGGTAATCCAAGAAAACTAGAAAAAAATTCATTCGGGCCATTTGTAATTGAAGACAATAGGTTTACTGGATTAGTGCAACTTTGACCACTCCAAGGTAAGTTACTCAACAAAGTAGTCAATGGTACCCGACTAAAGAGGTACCATCCATAAAAAAAGAGAGAGACAAAGCCCATTGGTGAAAACCCTCAAGAGCACCATTGGGAGGGAATATATTTGAAAACTAGTTATATAGTGGTCGAGTTTTCAAAAATAAATAATAAAATAGTCAGATAGGGTATATTTAGGTAAATAACTATTGAAAGATGAGAATTTAAACAAAAATCCCCAACCACTTCGAACCAACAAGAACAAGAAACATTTCAGGATAATAATAGTCAATTGGGACCAAACAAGAAGAGAGGAAGGATGTGGCAATGAAGCAAGACGATGATGAGAACACTGACATTGTACAAATGAAGAAGACAAAAAAAAAAAGAGAAGGAAAGAGATCATCTAGGAAAGATATAGATTCCAATCAATTGATAGTGCCTTCAAGAAGTATGGGACAAGAAGAAAATGTTTTCTATTAGTATGATAAAACTTGAATCACCAACAAAAACAAAAATAGTTCAAATAAGAGAATCGATTTGACCATAATTCTATCAACCAAAATAGAAGAACCGACCACAATATGGTCAACTGCATGGGAATCCAACATCAACTACATGAACAACACCTAATTCACAACATTAATGAATCATGTTGTCAAGTTTATGGGAACACAAGTGACCAATATAGTGACTTGCCTATTTTTATTATAAATACAACCGATATAGTGTGTGAAACCTTTATAGAAGATATAAAATAGAGTTTTACTAAGTCTGAGAGCATCTAAGCCATAAAAAATCCTAGTCAATCTAGATAGATCTATAGTGAAAAAATTGAACAACAAACCACAAAGAGTAGTAGAAAACCTACAATCCAAGAAGAAATAATGGTACCAAAAATTACAGGAGCAATCCAACAAACAAAAGAAGAAAAAACAAAAATGGTCAATCCTATAACCAAGAAAAGGTTTGACAAGCAACCTACAACAAAACTAGAAACTAGAATAGACATAATTCACTAAGAAACGATGGAAGAGATAAACTAGAAAAAACAAAGGCTACATTTAAAGAAGTGTTTTTTGGTCAGTGGAAAATGGAGGGATAAAACCCTCATGTTAAAAAAGGAAACAATTGGGTCATACGACACACCACAATTTGTAGGTTCAATAGTTGGATGAAGGAAACAACCAATTTCATCATCAACAGATAGTACAATGGAAAATTTTGGCTCAACTAGCCCATAGTAATCACAGTTGGTAGCACTTGTCAAATCATAAGACTACCAGCCATGAGAGAGGCCATTTCTAAAATGGATAACCCACTATCCTAGATACAAATAGTCATGAGGGGAATGATAGCCAAAACATCCAAACAGATATTCATTATCCAAGTACTGGACATAGATGTCAAATGGACATGTTTGATAGGCATTATATTCTTGACCAATTCTAGTTGAGCATAAAATTTCAAACTACATATGTTGAAGGATATTGTAAAGATAGTTGAGGAAGGAAAAATATTCAATTTGGAAGAGAATGTTGTAGACATCCTTAGAGTTAACTATGAGTAATGTTAAGAATCAAGCAAAGCCATGAATTATCATCTATTCTAACATGGTCTCAATGTCACAAGTCAACATGGTTAGTGAATCTTCCTTCACCTTAGTAAACACTCTACGAATCAAGCAAATCCATTAAGTACCCATCTCTTCTAATATGGTTGTGATGTCACAAGTCATCCCAGTTAGTGTGTAACATACCCAACCCCCAATTGGGTGATGCCACTACTGAAATGATCCATTAAAAATTCATGTTACTAGATCCATATGCAGAAATAATAATCAACATGAAATTTATTCTCATGTAACTGTCTATGCTTCCCAAAAACGTAAATATAACTGCTTAATTGTGCATAGAGAATCTAAATAACATTCAACCACATAAATAAGTATTTAAATGCATCACTCTACTCACAACAAGCAGTAATAACGAAATATAACTTAGAGTAAATTTCACAGGAATTGCATCAACATTTAACATGAATAAAGATAACACATAAGAACACTTATCTTAATGAAACGTGCAATCTGCTGCAAAGGAAGGACGTTCCTCCCAATTGTATCCTTTCTTCTCCAGTTCTCAACAATAAGACACCCTTGAAATAGGGCTTTGAATCCACAAGAGACGGTGGTCCCTAAGGCTGGCTAATGTCCCCTTCTCAATAGTCAATCTCACAGCTAATTCAAGTCCACCAACACTCTTCCCCTCAACCTACACAACCCAAGGGATTGACTCTCCCTTCACTGGTCATAATTCCTCAAGCCTTTCCACTCCCCTCCAGGTCTTCCAACACAGGTTGGATATGAATTACTCTTGTCGGGACTTCAATAATTTCATAGTTGCAACACAAATTCACCCAACAACCAAAATGCATGATTCTTGGATGAATTAAAAAAAACACGTCGCTCCCAGGCACACAACCTATTTCTTGATGAAATTATAGCTACAAAAAACATCAAAACATGTCCACAATAGATTCCTACAAGCTCTCACACTCAAAACTCCATTGCTGGCCAGAAAAATCAATGTAAAAACAACTCTCTATGTAAAAAAATGTGAATCCCTAATTTTGGTCCCCTACCCATACAAATTTCCTCTCTTTCTCTTTCTTTCGTGACTTGCACTCTTCCCCAAGATGATTGTAATCATCCCCCGTGCTTTCAATAATGATGACACATGACTCTCACACCAACCCTCTTACATGAATTCAATGATTGGGCTCTAGAAAACTCAACAACTAGAGGAAGGTTCATGGCAAGGATAATTTAGAGAAAAATATGAAATGGGTTTTAGTTTGACAGGTATTAGTAACTCTCCCCCTTGGAACACTACCCTCTCTTTTGGATTATTAACCCCCAATATATGTCTGTATCTGTCTACAAATGGCGATAAATTTTATTCATTATATTTCAATTTAAATTATTTAGATATTGGCTCTCGGCCATACATCACATTCACAATATGCATTGCTTGACTCTCAGCCACATGCTATGTTTACAATATACATCTCTATTTTTGGGTTTGAAAATGGGGATGTTACATTCCCCCACCCCTACAAACTGCATTGTCCTCAGTGCAAATAACCATACAATTTACACATTGTCATACATAAAAAAATCACATCAAGATACATGATTATTCTGCAACTTAATGACTCATGCAACAATTCCAACCATCAACTCCCTTTTCCTCTCAACCTCTCATTGGTTGGACAAGAATCTCAGAGTTGTGGTTTCAGGAACTTATCTTCCAAAATGGAGTCTTCCTTCACTTATGTACAAATGTGTTAGTGTCCTAACCCTCACATACGTAGATAAATATATTCGGATGTAATAAAGGTCATTATTAATAAGGCCTTTCAATAAAATAGAATAAGGAGGATGTAAGAAGACCTAATAGAAGATTCTGCTTCTAGAAGAATCTTCCTCTAGATGCTTCTCTTGATAGACATATTTAGTATAAATAAGGGTCGAGGGTATGAAAACCCTAGCTGGGAGATTATTGTAACAGAGGGCTACTCGACTAGAGGTTGCCCCCTCGAAGAGGCCCGTGAACATTGCTTTCTGAATCAAAGTGTTATTTATGTTGTTGTTCTTATATCATTTATGTGTTATTGTGGAGATTATGTTGGTTATATTACTGTTATTCTGCCATTTCTAGCATTTTATTTTTGTTCTACATACTTTTTATATCTGGTATATTACAAGTGGTATCAGAGCACTTTCCTTGGCATAAATTGTGGGAATTTTTTTCCAGGGTAGAGTCATATTCCAATGTCTTAAAGCCACAAAGATCTATCATTACACGCATAAATCCACGATTGAGGGATTCATACAAGTAGGAAATACAAGTGGTTCTTAAGTGCACATCTGCTGGCCACCCTTGTAACCCCTGTTGGTACCCCTTCGAGTGGTAGCACATAAGACAACACCTATGTATGGATCTACCTAGATTTCCTGAAGCCCTCTTTAGATAAACCAATCGGTCGCCTGACTGCTATAGTGCCACCGAGAACAACACTCGGGAAGATACTCTGTAATACCTGGGTAGTCGGGTAGTACGGCTAAGGGTATGGTCTATCCTCCTTATTTAGTGCCCTGAGATATTGGGCCGAGTACTACTGTTGGAACCCACACATATATCAGAGAGCTATAGCATAGGGCTAACCCTTGTCTGTAGAACCCTTGAATACCTAACCCTTGGGGGACATAAACATAAACAAATTAAAATAGACAAGATCTATTACCATGCAACTGTGTTCGGGTTTCCAAGTAAATACACATTTCTTTCTGGTTAAGCATTTGGGGATTTCATCGCTGCTGTATTCTTCAGACTAGAGTATAACTCCGCAGGTGTGAAAAAAAAAAAAAGTCTGGAATTTTTTTCACCATTATTTGAGACCTATTCCATTAGATTCATCTCTTCGCCCTTATCACATTCATCCATATCATTTTTCGAAAAAAAAATTGACCTCGCCCACCCCTTTTCAGTTCACCCATCCTCATGGCCCATACCCATAGCGAAGACCTGAAAGCTCGCTTCAACACCTTGCAATCCGGTTTACTTGAGACCCAAAAAGAAGTGAAATAACTCAGTGCTACTATTGTCTCCACTGATACATCCATCAATACAACCATAAATACAACCATGCAGTCCTTAATCGAGGAATTAAAATAAGAACTGACCACCCATCTTGAATCTGTCTTTTCATCACTCTGCACCAAACTGAAGATCCCTACAAATGACCCTTTCTTTGACGCACCTCCAAAGACTGAAGGTGAACATTCCTCCCATTCCCATACATTTCAGCCCCATCACTTTCAACGTGACCTACACCTTTCGCGGGTGGATGTGACCAAATTTGATGGCTCGAACCCCACTGGTTGGGTCACCCAAATGGAACATTATTTCTCTTTATACGACATTACAAATGAGTTGGCCAACCTTCGGTATGGTGTTCTCCATCTAGATCAAGAATGTTGGCAATGGTGGCAATGGAGAAAAACTTCCCGTCAAGGGTATATTGCTTGGACCCAATTTGTGACTAAACTTTATGAACACTTTGACACTAACACCAACCATTTGGGCCGTTTGACAAAGTTGAAACAATCAGGAACAGTAGAAGACTTCATAGTTTCCTTTCATCGTTTGGCTTTTCGAATAGAGGGCATGACTGATGCTTTCTTTCACGAGTGTTTTATCATTGGCCTCAAGGATGAGATTCGGGCCCATGTCCTCATGGCTCGACCTTCGAGTTGGGTGGAGGATACTAAAAAATCTAAAGAAGCACAATAGTTTGTATCCTCTCAAAACCGTAAACCCTCCTTTATCCCTCGCCCTAAACCCGTAAATCCCACTACTTCCTCTGCCCCATTAAAGATCCAAAAATTGACCAGGGCTGAAATGGATGAACACCAAATCAAAGGCCTTTGTTATAATTGTGATGATAAATATTTCCCGAGCCACAAGTGTAAGGAACATAATCTTTTTATGGCCATCTCTGAGGATATTTTGGAAGAGGATGTTGAAACTCCCCTTGTGCCTGAGTCAACTGAAATCACTGACATAACCCCTCCCTCAAACCCTCCCGAGGTGGAACCGATCATTTCCCTCAATGATCTCACTGGCTTCTCTGCCCCCCAAACCCTCAAGTTAATCGGTTACATCAAGCATAAGAAGGTCATCATTCTGGTTGATAGTGGACGAACCCATAATTTTATTCATTGCCGCATTGCCCATGAAACTCATTGCTACGTCCATGCCGTCAACAATTTCCAAATCATGATTGCCAATGGTGGTTCCATGAAATGTGGAGGGCACTTTGAAAATGTGTGTCTCCAAATCGGTGACTACCACCTAAAATCCCATATGTTTGCTATCAACATGGGTGGTTGTGACATTGTGTTGGGTGCAGTCTGTCTAAGCACTTTGGGTCCCATTCTCATGGATTTTAAGGCATTAACCATGCAATTCGACCAGGAAGGCCACCAATATAAATTTCAAGGCATCATTGATGGTTCACCTGAGGTCATTAGTTCCCATCGCATGGAAAAGTTGCTCAAAAAAGGTCATTCTAGTGTCATTGCCCAACTCCATGCCATACACGCAACAAAGACACCCCCGGTGCTAGAAGACCTCCAAGCCCTCCTTTCTAAACACCAAATGGTATTTTACACTCCCCAAGGACTCCCTCCTTCCCGCAGTGTTCATGATCATTCCATTCCCCTTGTACTTAGAAGCCTTCCTCCCAATATCCGTTTGTATCGTCACCCCTTTTCACAAAAAAATGAAATTGAGAAAATGGTTTAGGAAGTCCTTACTATAGGAATTATCCACCCTAGTACAAGCCCTTACTCTTCTCTTGTAATCATGGTCCTGAAGAAAGAAGGTTCTTAGAGAATGTGTCCTGACTTCCATGCCCTCAACAAACTGAACATTAAAGACAAATTTCCCATTCCTATCATTGATGACCTCTTGGATGAATTGAGTGGCACCCAATTCTTTACTAAGGCTATCACCAGATACATATGAAGGAGGAAGACATTCCCAAGACGAACTTTGGAACTCATGAGGGCCACTATGTGTTTTTGGCCATGCCCTTTGGCTTGTGTAATGCCCCCTCCACCTTCCAAAGCCTCATGAATCATGTATTCTATCTTTTCTCCGTCATTTTGTATTAGTTTTCTTTGATGATATCATCATCTATAGAAAAACCTAGACAAACCATCTTACTCATGTGGATTGAGTTCTCCATCTACTCTCTCAGCACCAACTTTTCCTGAAACAGTCTAAATGTGCTTTTGGTGCCTCAAAAGTAGAATACTTGGTTCATCTGGTGACCAAAATCTGGACCAAGGGTCAAATTTTACCTCAAAAATCAACATTCTCAAAATTACCTCAAAACAAACGAGAGTGTAGTCCTCGTCATCAAGAATCCAATGCAATTCGTTTCATCTCAAACAGACGTCGGGAGTGAGAGATATCGCAATCTGTTTGAAAAGTCAAACAGGGAAAAAAATGGATGCTGACTGGGCAGTCCGTATAGGCTGACGTGGCATGATCGTATGCTGACTTGGCAGAGGTGATGTGGCTTGACCTTACATGCTGATTTGGCATAGGTGACGTGGCAATTTTTGATTGGTTGACAGTGAGTGAATCAGATTGCGACATGTGGCAGATTTTGGGCAAATGGCATGGTGCCACCTAACCCAATCATGGGCTGCCACGTGGCACCCTGATGTTGGTCTATTTTGGTTTGTTAATTAAAATTTTATGGAGGCTGTGGGGTTCAACCCCCGGACCTCTTCACACCATACAAGCTTTAACAAAGTCCGCCCTGCCAGTACGCCACACATTAATCCTTGTTATGGATTTGGGTTTTAATATATTTAAATTTACATTATTATATGGTTGGCGGGGGGGTCGGGCCGACGCTTAGCCCCGAACCATGGTTGCATTGTATTCCATATGACCCTGTCATATGGTTCCGGTATAATGACGCGCATTTGGGTTTTAAATTATGGTTTCAAACGAGTTATAAACCCGCGGTCATATCACTTGTACATGTGACCATTGCATGTGTCAACGCGTGCATATATATATATATATATATATATATATATATATATATATATATATGTAATGGTTGGAGCGTGTGTGGCGGTTAGCCATGGTTTCATGTGTTGTTTCCATATGAATTTATGTTATACGGAAGTGCACGCGTGGTTTATATATGGTTTTAAAATGGTTTAAGATTAAGCCCGTGGCTATATGCCTATTTTCATATGACCACAATCGGAGCGTGGAGGGGGAGTTGGAACGGTTCCAACCATTTAGCCTTTTTGCTAAAGCGCACGGTCATATGACCTCCACATGCCCAGGTGCTAGGCGATTAGGGGCTGGAGGCACCCTAATCATCCTACAGTTTTCACAGTTATTCGGTTGCGCGCGGTGCTGGGTTTTCACGCTTTAAATTGTGTGTGAGCCAGGTTCAAATGACAAGGGTGCGTTTTGTAGATGCAGAGACAACAAGCTTGAAGGAGGAAAATGGAGGAGGCCTAACTTCTTCATATTTTGGCCGATTGAGGTGCCATAAAAGCCTAGCTAGGGGTTTTTAGACGTCCTGGATCCATTGGCACTGCTATCAAGGCTATTTGAAGATTTCTTCTACAAGTTTTTCACCATTGAAGTTTCAGCAAGCTCCAGGGAGCTTGAAGCCCTCATTGATCGAGGACATGGTTTGGTGAGCCTATGTTTGTTTTCTGTGATTGAATAATCATTTTTGGCTAATTAATATGCTCTGAACACATTGGGACAGGTTTCAGAGGCTTTTGAGGACTTTTACATGTTTTTTTTACCAAAGAGAAGCTCAGGTAAGCTTATGGCCACATGTAGAAGAGGTCATGCCCGGATGAGCCATGATCCGTTTTCAGAGTTCTATTAGTCATTTTTGAGGTTTTTATGTGTTCTGATCTCAATGGTACAGTCTGTTTTTCCATTGGAGTTGAGAAGCAGCTTGTAAAAGAACTTTTCATAAATTAATCCCAGAGAGCCAAGTCCATTGATGGAGGCTCAAGGAGATGTAGCCCGGAGGGGGGTGAACTCCTTTATCATATTGTGATTGTTCTGAGTTTGATGTTTTATTTGCTGCAAGTTATGTTGTTGTGTATTTATTGAAAGTACATGCTTAACTATTTAAAAGAACATATCCTCACACATAAGCATTTACAAGAAGATACATGAACTTAACACATAAGTTTATCTTGCATATTTTAACACATGAAGCAAGGTCCTGTAAAGTTTATTTTTAGTGAAGTAGAGGGTGCTTGCATAGAATAACAAGTCAGCCTTCTATTTTCAGATCAAGTAGTATCAGAGCATAGTTTGTTTTGCTCATGTGTTTGCCATTGATAGCTTGAGATTTAGCTATTGGTTTTTGTGCAAGTTTTGTGTTGAAGTTGGATATCTTGCAAGGATGGAGGAAGCTTCAAGCATTGATAGTTCTCATACAT
>ML798391.1:258736-272368 GCA_009831015.1 Picea engelmannii | reverse complement strand
GACAACGTGAAAAGAGGATGCAAAAGATTTGCACTCATTGTCAGAAGCGGGGTCATCTCATTGACCAATGTTGGACATTGCATCCAACCACTCATCCACAGCACAAGAAGCAGTTGGATAAAGAGATTGGCAAGAATGGAAGAAGAGATTCCATCATTGATGTGAGTCAAGATGATTCACAAGAGGACAATGTTCAACAGAAAAAGTCACCGTTGAGTTGGCTTGGTAAGAAATGGTTGGATTTCTTGAGCAAGTAAGGCTTGCATTTTTATGTTGTAAATGCACTTTTCAGTGTTATGTGTGCATTTATGGGAAGCATGATAAGTTGCAGTAGTTTATCACAACTTGCATGATGCAAGTTGCATGTGAATGCAATTCATTTTGAAGGCATTTTTGTTGTTGCATAAATTCGCCAGGGGGATGTAAAAGATGGATATGATGTTCACTTGTTGTAGCCATTTATCTTTTTTATGTTCAGCTCTTATGTACCCACATGTTTTGGGTTATGTACTTATGTTTGTACTGGAAGGAGAGTTGAAGAGTCATGCACATGCATTTGTTTTTATGTATGTGTAAGTAGTGAACCTGGTGATGGTTCATCATGAGTGATTCATGATTGTAACATGATTGTGTATCATGTTTTTCGACTTGTCATTTTGGAAGGTCAAGATGTTTCAATGAGTCTCGACTGGTGTTGATGATTTTCTGACGACTATGTTGTGTTGATCGTGTTGTTCGACTTGTGTTTAGTCAATGGTGTTTATTGACTTGAAAGTTGATTTTGAATACGCCATGTGCTTTGATGAAGTACAGGATGCGACAATTTGTTTGAAGAACAAAAGATTTTGTTGGAATCATTTTTCAGTCTTGTATAATTTGTTTTCAAGATTGATGGTTTTCTTGGCTTGTGACAAGATGTCGCAGGAAAGTTTTTGCAGCCATTGGAGAGCTGATTATGTTGACGCCAAAGAGTTAGAAAGAGGGACTTGATTCTCAGTGGGAAGGTTGGCAGTCTTCCAAGCACAGAGAGAATAGTGGGTCAGCAGCAGCCAGAGAGCAGTGGTTGAAGGACATAGTCAGTTGCAGTGCAGGGCATGTCAAGGTATCCAGGTGATTGTCAAAAAGTCTTTTGAAGTAGAATCAGTTGATATAACTTGAAAGCAGTTAGATAATCATAAGATTTTGTGGGTCCAAAAGCCTTTTAGTGGGAAGGTGTGATCAAAATCTAGACCAAGGGTCAAATTTTACCTCAAAAATCAACATTCTCAGAATTGCCTCAAAACGAACGAGAGAGTAGTCCTCGTCATCACGAATCCAACTCAATTTGTTTTGTCTCAAACGGACGTTAGGAGCGAGAGATATCGCAATCTGTTTAGAAAGTCAAACAGGCAAAAAACAGGACGTTGACTGGGAAGTCCGTATAGGCTGACGTGGCATGACCGTATGCTGACTTGGCAGAGGTGATGTGGCTTGACCGTACATGTTGATGTGGCATAGGTGACGTGGCAATTTTTGATTGGTTGACAGTGAGCGAATAAGATTGCGACACGTGGCAGATTTTGGGCAAATGGCATGGTGCCACGTGGCCCAATCATGGGCTGCCACATGGCACCCCGGTGTTGGTCTATTTTGGTTTGTTAATTAAAATTTTATGGAGGCCATGGGGTTCGACCCCCAGAAATCTTCACACCATACAAGCTTTAACAAAGTCCGCCCTGCCAGTACGCCACACATTAATCCTTGTTATGGATTTGGGTTTTAATATATTTAAATTTACATTATTATATGGTTGGTGTTGCATTGTATTCCATATGACCCTGTCATATGGTTTCGGTATAACGACACACATTTGGGTTTTAAATTATGGTTTCAAACAAGTTATAAACCCACGGTCATATCACTTGTACATGTGACCATTTCATGTGTCAACGCGTGCATATATATATATATATATATATATATATATATATATATATATATATATATATATGTAATGGCTGGAGCGTGTGTGGCGGTTAGCCATGGTTTCATGTGTTGTTTCCATATGACTTTATGCTATACGAAAGTGTGTGCACAGTTTATATATGGTTTGAAAATGGTTTAAGATTAAGCCCGTGGCTATATGCTTATTTTCATATGACCACAATCAGAGCATGGAGGGGGATTTGGAACGGTTCCAACCGTTTAGCCTTTTTGCTAAAGCACGCGGTCGTATGACCTCCACATGCCCAGGTGCTAGGCGGTTAGGGGCTGGAGGTGCCCTAACCATCCTACAGTTTGCATAGTTATTCGATTGCACGCGGTGCTAGGTTTTCACGCTTTAAATTGCGTGGGAGCCAGGTTCAAATGACAATGGTGCGTTTTGTAGATGCAGAGACAACAAGCTTGAAGGAGGAAAATGGAGGAGGCCTAACTTCTTCATATTTTGGTCGATTGAGGTGCCGTAAAAGCCCAGCTAGGGGTTTTTGGACGTCCTGGATCCATTGGCACTATTATCAATGCTATTTGAAGACTTCTTCTGCAAGTTTTTCACCATTGAAGTTTCAGCAAGCTCCAGGGAGCTTGAAGCCCTCATTGATTGAGGACATGGTTTGGTGAGCCTATGTTTGTTTTCTATGATTGAATAATCATTTTTGGCTAATTAATATGATCTGAACACATTGGGACAGGTTTAAGAGGCTTTTGAGGACTTTTACAGGTGTTTTTCCAAAGAGAAGCTCAGGGAAGCTTATGGCCACATGTAGAAGAGGTCATGCCCGGATGAGCCATGATCCGTTTTCAGAGTTCTATTAGTCATTTTTGGGGTTTTTATGTATTCTGATCTCAATGGTACAGTCTGTTTTTCCATTGGAGTTGAGCAGCATCTTGTAAAAGAACTTTTGACAAATTAATCCCAGAGATCCAAGTCCATTGATGGAGGCTCAAGGAGATGTAACCTGGAGGGGGGTGAACTCCTTTATCATATTGTGATTGTTCTGAGTTTGATGGTTTATTTTCTACAAGTTATGTTGTTGTGTATTTATTGAAAGTACATGATTAACCATTTAAAAGAACACATCCTCACACATAAGCATTTACAAGAAGATACATGAACTTAACACATAAGTTTATCTTGCATATTTTAACACATGAAGCAAGGTCCTGTAAAGTTTATTTTTAATGAAGTAGAGGGTGCTTGCATAGAATAACAAGTCAACCTTCTATTTTCAGATCATCTGGTTGGCAAGGATGGTGTCGAGGTGGATCTAAAAAAGAATGAATCTATGAAAGACTGGCCACACCCAAAGAAGCTCAAAAGCTTGCATGGATTTATGGGGTTAACAAGGTATTATCGCAAGTTTGTTAAGAATTATGGCAAGATTACAACACCTCTCACTACTCTCCTAAAAAAGAACTCTTTCACTTGGACTCTAGCCACTGCTCAAGCTTTTCAAACCTTGAAGACAACAATGTGCACCACTCTGGTTCTAGCCCTTCCTGATTTCACAAAGACCTTTGTGTTGGAATGTGATGCCTCAGGGAAAGGAATCGGTGTTGTCCTTATGCAAGAGGATCGACCTTTGGCCTTCACCAGCAGGAAACTATCTGAAAGGAATTTGGGCAAACCCATCTATGAAAAGGAAATGTTGGCTATTCTGCATGTCATTGATCTATGGTGCTCTTATCTCTTGGGGCAACGTTTCCAAATTAAGACAGACCATCAAAGCCTCAAGTACTTTATGGAACAACACATTTCCTCCCTGGAGCAACAAAAATGGGTGACTAAGCTCTTTGGATATGATTATGAGATCATTTACAAGAAGGGAAAAGATAATGTGGTGGCAGATGTACTTTCCTGAAAATATGAAGAAGAAGGATCCCTTTTTTCTCTTTCCTTCATTGTACCAGATTGGCTCCAAGCTATGTGACAGGAATGGCTACAGGATCCCAAAAGTTCACATTTGATCCAGCAATTGCAGACCAATGCTCTAGCTCCCCCAGGGTACTCTTGGCTCCAAGATGAGCTTCAATACAAAATCTGTTTTTATTGAAGTAAACAATCAAAGCTTAAATCCACGGTACTTTTTGAGCTTCATGCTACACCCACAGCAGGGCACTCCAGGTTCACCAAAACCTATTACAAGGTCAAACGCTCTTTTTTCTGGGATGGTATGAAACAAGAAATCTGTAATTTTGTTGTTGTATGTGAGGTGTGTCAATGAAACAAGGAAGAAACAGTCAAATCTCTGGGCACACTACAACTGCTTCCGATTCCACCTGCTATTTGGAAGGATATCTCTGTGGAATTTATTATTGGCTTACCCAATTTGGGAAATAAATTAGTCATAATGGTGGTTGTGGATCGCCTTTCCAAGTATGCTCATTTCTTCTCTCTTCAACACCCATTTATTGCATCCATGGTGGCTCAAATTTTCATGGACCAGGTCTTCAAACATCATGGCATGCCGCACTCTATTGTTTCTGATCGTGACCTAACTTTCACAAGCAATTTTTGGCAAGAACTGTTTAATCTACAGGGAACCCAATTGCATCTCAACACAGCTTATCATCCCTAGACTAATGGTCAAATGGAAGTTGTCAACAAGTGTTTGGAAACATATCTGAGGTGTTTTTCCTCTGAAAAGAAAAATTAGGGGGCTCAATGGTTACCCCTAGCTGAATGGTTGTACAACACTTCCTACCATACAACTACACGCATGACTCCTTTTGAAGCGGTATATGGACAGAAGCCAGCTTCAGTTCTCTCATACTTACTAAGTACCTCAAAGGTCCATGCGGTTGACCAAACACTTACAGTTCGATAGGATATTCTTCGTACCCTTAAAGAGAACTTGGTCATGGCACAAAATCGCATGAAGAAACAAGCAGATCAAGGTCACTCTGACCGTCAATTTCCAAAAGGGGATCAAGTGTTTCTGCGACTACAACCATACAAGCAAACTTCCCTCGAGGCCGATCATTGTCAAAAGCTCATGCCTAAATTTTATTCTCCTTATACAGTTCTCAAGTGTGTGGGATAAGTCAAATATCAGTTAACTCTTCCTAGTCAGTCGAAGCTACATCCTATTTTTCATGTTTCATGCTTAAAGAAGGTGATTGGAACTAGGTGCCAAATACAAACCAACCTTCCGGAGGTAGCTGAAGAAGGATCCATTTGGCTATAGCAGAAGCAGTTTTGGACCAGCGTGAGCGTTGCCTGCGTCAGCGAACCATCAAGGAAGTGCTAGTCTAGTGGAAGGATACAACTCCAATAGATGCCACTTGGGAACCAACTACCATTCTAGAACAGTTTTCACATCTCAAGCCTTGAGGACAAGGTTTTTTTTAAGGGGGCGTACATGTTAGGGCCCTAACTCACACATAGGTAGATCAATATATTTGGATGTAATAAAGGTCAATATTAATAAAGGCCTTTCAATAAAATAGAGTAAGGCGGATGTAAGAAGACATAATAGAAGCTTCCGCTTCTAGAAGGATCTTCCTCTAGATGCTTCTCTTGATAGACATATTTAGTATAAATAAGGGTCGAGGGTATGAAAACCCTAGCTAGGAGATTGTTGTAACAGAGTGCTACCCGACTGGAGGTTCCCCCCTTGAAGAGGCCCGTGAATATTGCTTTCTGAATCAAAGTGTTATTTCTGTTGTTGTTCTTATATCATTTCTTTTTTATTGTGGAGATTATGATGGTTATATTACTTTTATTCTGCCATATCTAGCATTTTATTTCGGTTCTGCATACTTTTTATATCTGGTATGTTACAAATGTACATTCACTTTTCTTCAAAATTTGAAAAACTTTGCAGGTATGCTTCCTACATAGCTTCCTTGTGCTTCCATGTAGCATATTTAGGATTGTAATAGGTCCATTGAACATTTACTAGACATATGGATTTTTTCCTGAGCGTTTGAATTTCCATTCTAGAATGTGCACTGGTTCCACCTGAAAATCCCCTTTGTGTTTGTAATGTCCCCACTTTGGGACATCATCACAGTGTAGAGGTTTATGATGACCGGAGTAGCCAGATGGGTGTTATAGAGAGTACATGGGTTATTGAGAGGCATTTTGAGGTCTATATTGCATTTCTCATCATATCTCATCATTATGAACCATTCCGCACATGTTGGCTTTGGTTCCGCTGCATTCCGATGATTTCCATGATTTTGACTATTTTGAGCTATAAGTCATTTAAATTCACTAAAGAGGTCATTTTCGGCACATTACTTGGAGGAACCTCTCAATGTAATAACTTATTCGAATTGGGAGGAGAAACACTACATGATGGGATGGCTAGAAGTGACTTTCAGTGGCCAGGGAAGCCACAAGGAGAGATAAGGCGCTTTTCAGAGGTAAAAAGGTTAATTAATTAATTAAAGTGATTTAATTAATTAATTAAATATTAATAAAATGAAAGACACTTTGGATTTCATTAAAGGTCTTCTACTTAGGCATTCATGTTTGTATATCTTTTGGATTTCTGGCTTCTAGCTAGAGGGCCCATCTCTTGGGGGTTTTGAGGGTTTTTACTTAACAAACCCTAGAGGATGATTCAGTGGTGAAATATTCCATATAGCTTGTCCCAATCTTGGTATCGGAGATGAAATACTCTCCCACACCATTCTATCTCGGTTCTACATTAGTGAAGGAGGGTTCTACACTAGCCACAGGCATAGGAAGAGAAGGAGGGTGCACCATTGAGGGTTTCCAGCAAGGGGGGCACACCATTCTTGGAGAGAGATTCATTGCAGGAGATTGGCAAGGCTTTTGGAGAATATATCACTTGGGTTTTCATTGCAGGGCCTTGGACATCACACCTAGTTCACTCATGAGGAGTTTTAGGTGCCATTTGATTTATTAAATGCATGGGACAAATTGGAGGATAGGAGAAAACTTTATAAATTGGTTTCATTCATTTCCTATCTCATATATTCACCATTTCACTTGGGACTTCATCAGGGAGGTAAACAAGCCCTGATCTATCATTCTAGCATTTTTTTGGAGCATTGGTGGGACTCTAGGAGTGAGGTCAATTTATCTAGGGTTTCAGGCATCTAGGGGGGTGCACCACATCTTGGAGGACGTTCATATCCATAGGGTTTGAGGGATATCTTGGAGATATGGGCACCTGGGTTGTTCTTTCCATCACCCTATCTATTGTTTGGCATATTCCTTGAGGTGTTTAGACACATTTGGCATCAGGGCCGAATTATTGAGAAGCTTCAGGATTCTAGTAGGATGTGGCATATTCCAGTGGGGGTTTGGCACTTCATATGGCTCAAATCTACCTTGGCATTGGTTTTCATTTCTTATCCAGTCTTTGGAGGCTTATTTTGTATTATCGGGAGATTTTTGTAGCAACTCTATTATCTATCTTCTTAGCCATCTATTGAGCATTCCATATCGACATCTCCATTGTAGCAGGTTCTTCTATTTCATGAATAAAAGTAGTTTTGAGATGTTTTGTATTATCTATCATATTGCATATGGTTGAGGTATGTTCCATGGTTATATCTTCTTGTTTATTTCTGCAACACACATTTATAACACATCAATAAACCCTAAGGCTGAAATCAAGAGGCCATCCTGGAAGTAAACAAATCTAAACAAAGTGTTTGACAAAATACCACAACCAGAAAACGTTTAAGGACACCCAAAACCGTGATGTTCCTGACATAATGGCTTGGGATCATTACAATGGTATCAGAGCTTAAATCCTACCAACTCGAGGGGTCTCTCATAGGGATAAATGGATAATTGAAAAGAAATGGATAAGATATGCCTTGAGATATCATGCGTGGAGATAATTTATCACAGCCTTAGCGAGGAAACTAAGGATATAATAACCTTTCCTCGGTACATAGCCTTTAGGAAGCCTAGTTGGAGTGAAGAGGATATTTTACATGGGATCATTTTAGCAGATAAAAAGAGAAAAGAAGCAGCTAGGTGGTGGGAAGAATAGAGAAACCCCATGCCCATTAGGAGCACGCAACCTTGCCACAATTGTAAGGGGTCGTGGGAACTAGATCATAGGTGCAGGGGTAGGGACCAAAAGAACATTGTTGAGGCACACTATGACAGTGATGATGAGATGTGTGAGGATGGAGTGATACATGATGATATGGGACAGTCTGATGATGATAGTGACTCTTGAACAAAGGCTAGTGATAGTGACTCTTGTACAGAGGATGATGCTACTAGCATGCTTGAGGAGGATGATGACCCTTGTGTAGTGGATAGGCAGTTGGATGGACAAGAATATAGCACCAGTGTCTCAACAAACATATCACATACTATTGAGGACCTTACACCTCAACAGAGTGGTGAAACTAGTGAGGAGTCACACATGTTAGCACATAGAGTTGATGATCTTCCCATGATGGTCGTGACACATATGTCATCCTTCCAAACACCTCTGATAGCCACGTCACATGAGGAGGTCAGTGGCATGTCAGATAGGTTTGAGGAGCCTTGTGTGAGGGATGCACACCATAGACATATAGATCCAACGATCCAGGAGGAGATACAAGGAGTACAGATAGTGGACCTTACACATACAGATCAACATGAGGATATTGAGTCACATATTTGGGAGACTCCATTAGTTGAGAAGATTGCGGAGACTGACAGGTTGATGGAGCACTTTCTTCCAATATCAGCCTACATTGATGAGGATGCACTCTGTAGCATTCGGGATGACCATATCACATGTCTGGATACTTCTATACGGTATCTAGGTGTAGATGATAGTAGAAGGTTGAGTGCACAATAGGATATGGCTTCCCATACATGATACAATATGATTCAGGATGAGATAGAATATAGTGATGGGTTGAAGTGGCATACAAGAGTACTCAGTGGTACAGTAGATAGCAGGAAGTTAAACACTTTATCTTTTGCAGAGAGTGTTGTTGAGGATTTTAGTGATGGCACCAATAGTGAGAGGCATGAGGTGGTACCTCAGCATGATTGTGATCAGGAATCACACCACTTAGCAACACAATTGAGAGTTAGTGAGGTTATGATCACGACAACCGCTAGACATATTGATGAAATTCATGCAGTGATGGAAGATTACTGTTGGAGAGCATCATTGGTACATGGTAGATCAGATGAGGGATTTTTCATGGATGATTTTCATACTCTTAGAGGGAGAGTATCTATGATGAGGACCGATTACCAACAGTTGTTGACTGACATGGACTACCTAATGAGGATTGGTGAGATGTATCATGAGGATCTGAGGGAGCATGAGCTAGAGGTGGACATACTTACTCAAGAGTTGGAGAGCACTTGAGGATTCTTGAGAGGCACACAGACAACCCTTTAAGAATCAGAGTCTAGATCAGATGAGTCTCTTGAGGAGATTCGTCAGAGATCCAGTTCATCTGTCTTAGTGGACACTCAAATGTATCAGTCAGTCACTTTGATAGAGGATTTTGGTGATCTAGCAGAGGAGCACTAGTTGATGAAGGACACTTCCATTTGTGTTCTAAGAGGAGTTGACCTCCATGTAGAGGTTGATCCAGCAGTATGCTCAAGATCTATGATGCATCATGAGTCTACAGGAGACGAAATGAGTATGTCAGAGCATACAATGATGAGTGATATCTCACAGGTACATGCCGATATGTATGATGGGATTCAGAGGGGTGTACTTCCTTGCAGGGAGGAGACACACTTAGGGGAGCATGAAAATGCCACTCCATTGCAACAACATATGGTCATGATACATATGGTCATGAGATCTCACCTTCATCGTTTCAACAGTTGCATGGGTGATGGGAGATGGATATTGGTTTACCAACAGTTGGAGGAGTTACTTCTGGTTGTGCCTGATGATTGGAGTTTAATGATGGCTACAGGCGAGTAGTTATCAAGGGTACATGTAGATGTGCTCTTGGTTGAGTCCTTGGGATTGACCGAGGAAGGTGGTATTTTTTAGACCTACTGTCATCTACATATATCTATGTTACCTTTTCTCGATAGATTTATCATTGACAACAACATGAGGGGAGATAAATAGTGGAAAAGGGCATGGAGAGTGATTAGGCTGAGACCACCTGATAGGAGTACTTTTACGACATACAGCAGGTCAGAGGTGGATCTTCATGAGAAACCAACTGAGATTTGGTGCGTTATGCTGAGCACCATAGGCCGGGTGATAGCATATGAGCAAAGAGGGATTCCGACAATGATCATTCTGGCATAGGAGCAACTAGTGGAGAATGGAAGTGATAAACTTCTAGGTTTTCCATGGGATCCAGGATTTCACTTGGTTAGCAGGATGTTTCACTACATGATGACCCAGGGTGCACCTGAGAGCCACATACTCCACCAAGGGTTGATTTGGATAAGGCATGCATGTTTTTGTCCAATAGAGCGAGGCATATTTTCACTCTTGATCAACATGATCAGACATAGAGGTGGGTCGATAGGCACTACTTCTACAGGGACATTTTTACAGGTACAGTTTCTGGACACCAGGTATAATGGCCACAGGGATTTCATCTTGAGGATCCAATATAAATACATGGAGCAGTCAGGAAGGATCCCCGTAGTGCAGTGTCAACATGAGGATCTTCGACATAGGTTAGCATGGGACCCAGGGATTGCAGGGTTGATAATTTCACTAACTGACAAAGACTAATGGACCTTTGCAGGGGAAAGTTATCCTAACTTTACATTGAGATTCAGGGTTGAGGAGGTAACATTTCTTGAGGGCATCTCATGGAAGTCTTGCAGTACCTCATTCTGGCATCAACATGTGCAGTTGATGGAGGCCATGTGGATCTTGGTAAAGACTTGGATGATGGACTCATTCTGAGATGAGGCCATGTGTCATATGCATGAGACTCATAGAGTTGGTTTATTTCAAGATTATGCTTCCCAGGAGCTAGCATTTCATGACTTGTTATGGGACCCAGGGGGCAGAGTGTATGAGTGCTCATATTTGTATGGGTTCTACTATGTACCCCATAGGTGGACATGGGATCCTGGTATTTTACTTGGATATATTTGGTTATTGCTTGAGGAAAATGAATTTTCTAGCGAGGAGGACTGTAATGTCCCCACTTTGGGACATCATCACAGTGCAGAGGTTTATGATGACCAGAGTAGCCATATGGGTGTTATAGCGAGTATAGGGGTTATTGAGAGGCATTGTGAGGTCCAACATGCATTTCTCATCATATCTCATAATTATGAGCCATTCCTCAAAGGTTGTATTTGGTTCTGTTGCATTCCGATGATTTCCATGATTTTGACTATTTTGAGCTATAAGTCAATTAAATTCGCTGAAGAGGTCATTTTGGGCACATTACTTGGAGGAAACTCTCAGTGTAATAGCTCATTGGAATCGGGAGGATCAACACTACATGATGGTATGGCTAGAAGTGACTTTCAGTGGCAAGGGAAGCCACAAGGAGAGATAAGAAACTTTTTAGAGGTAAAAAGGTTAATTAATTAATTAATTACATATTAATAAAATGAAAGTCACTTTGGAGGGACAAGGTGAGCCAAAAAGTATAAAAGAAAGGCAAGGGCCTCTACTCAATAATTCACATGTGTCTATCTTTTGGATTTCTGGCTTCTAGCTAGAGGGCCCATCTCTTAGGGGTTTTGAGGGTTTTGACTTAACAAACCCTAGAGGACTATTTGGTGGTGAAATATTCCACCTAGATTGTCCCAAGCTTGGTCTCGGAGATGCAATAATCTTCCACACCATTATATCTCAGTTCTACATTAGTGCAAGAGGGTTATACACCAGCCATAGGAACAAGAAGAGAAGGAGGGCGCACCACTGGGGGTTTCCAGCAATGGGGGCGCACCATTATTGGAGAGATATTCATTGCAAGATATTGGCAAGGATTTTGGAGATTCTGTCACTTAGGTTTTCATTGCAAGGTATTGAACATCAGATCTAGTACATTCATGAGGAGTTTCAGGTGCCATTTGATTTATTAGATGCATGGGATGAATTGGAGGAGAGGAGAAAACTTCAGAAATTGGTTTCATTCATTTGCTAGCTCATATCTTGACCATTTTGCTTGGGACTTCACTAGGGAGGTAACCAAGCCCCAATATATCATTCTAGCAGTTTTTTGGAGCATTCAGAGTCCTATAGGAGTGAGGTTGATTTATCTAGGGTTTCAAGCATCTAGGGGGGTGCACCGTATCTTGGAGGAGGTTTAGATCCATAGGGTTTTAGGGAGACCTTGTATATTCAGGCACATGGGTTGTTCTTTCCATCACCTGATCTATTGATTAACATATCCCTTGAGGTGTTTGGACACATTTGGAAAGAAAGGCCGAATTATTGAGGATCTTCAACATTCCAGCTAGACATGGCATCTTCCAGTGGGGGTTTGACACTTCATACAGCTCATATCTACCTTGGCATTGGTCTTCATTTCTTATCCAGCCTTTGGAGGCTTATTTTGTATTATCGGACGCTTTTTGTAACAGCTCTATTATCTGTATTCTTAGCCATCTGTTGAGCATTCTAGATCGACATCTCCATTGTAGTAGGTTCTTCTATTTCATGAATAAAAGAATATTTGAGATGTTTTGGCTTGTCTATCATATTGCATATGGTTGAGGTATGTTCTATGGTTATATCTTCTTGTTTATTTCTGCAACACACATTTATAACACATCAGTAAACCCTAAGGCCGAAATCAAGAGGCCATCCTGCAAGGAAACACATCTAAACAAAATGTTTGATGAAATACCACAACCAAAAAAAGTTTAAGGACACCCAAAACCATGATGTTCTCGGCATAATGGCTTGGGATCATTATAGTGTTCCACCTGGATTACATTCTAATCAATAACATGATAAGGATCAAGAACATACTTTTTTGACAAAGACACATGGAACATGGTATGAATTTTCATGAATGCAAGTAATGCTAACATGTATTCAATTGGTCCTATCTTTTCTAAGACCGCAAAAGGCCCACAATATCTCGCTACCAACTTTGGGATACTTTCCAATTTCAACGAGCTTCTCTTCAATTTAGATTTTTAAAACACACATTCCCCCACTTCGCATTCTCTGTTTGTTCTCCTTCTATCAGCATAGCTCTTTGTTGAAAGATTAAAAAAGGTTTCTGACTTAACAAGAACTGTGACCTCAAAACAAGAACTCATGGCCAAAAAACCCATATTTTTGCATTAAAAACATGAAAATCAACCCCCAAATCAAAAAGTGGTGCTACCGGAGCACAATGTTTTCAAACGAGGTCACAATTACAACATTTTTCAAGCATAGCCTTCAAAACTCATACAGTAGCACAAAAAACCCTTAAAATTAACACCTAAATAAAAAAAAATTATGCTAACTAAAGAAAAACGTTAAAATTATAGATCATTATGACCTAATTGAAACCATGGTTTTCATAATAGATCCCTATGGAAAACAAAAACCCAAAATTGGATACAAAATGATCACTTTAAAATTTATTTATTACCTTTTTTTTTTCTTTAAATTTACATTGAAAATAAAATGAGAAAATCTTAGCAATTTTTTTTTTAAATGAAGAAAAAAAGGCATTTAAAAGTTTATATTCAAAACCCAAATTAAAGAAAAAAAAAACATTAAAAAAAGGGTGGAAAAAAAGCTAAAAAGAAAT
>ML798391.1:215146-248770 GCA_009831015.1 Picea engelmannii | reverse complement strand
TTGATGCTCTTGTTTATGGTACAGATTGATATATGTTGAGGATTGTTGCCTCATCTCAGTTGGTGCTGAGAATGTAAGTTGAGTCTTGCATATAGAGCTGGTGCTCTTGTAGAGTTGTACTCTATTCAGTTGTTGCTGAAAAATCCCCAGATTGAAGTCCATAATAAAAAGAAACATTGTACATACATCTTGTGTTCCTTGTGTTCCTTGTGGAGATGATTTGTTGATGATATATTACTGATATATGTTGTTGATATGTATTCACATCTAACTTATTATTAATGACAGAAATGAGTAATGAGTAAATGTTGAATGGTAACTAATGAGTTTTTTGTAAGAGGGAAGTTTTGGGAAAAAGATCCCCACACTCATTCACCCCCCCTCTAAGTGTGGTAGGTGTGTCCAACATGATTAGCAGTTTACTCTATGTGACAACATCAAGACCAGATGTGATGCAAGAAATAGGATAGGTTGAAAGATTTCAAGAAGAACCGAAGGAAACACATATTATGGAAGTAAAGAGAATATTCATATATCTCAAAGCAACATAAGACTGTGGGTTATGGTATCCAAAAGGGGATGATCTATCTCTAGTTGCATACACAAATGTGGATTGGGAAGGAAGTGTTGATGATATAATAATTACAAGTGGAGTAGCCTTCTACTTGGTGATTTTCAGGTATCTTGGTTGAGCAAGAAACAATCTTCAATATCGTTGTCCACATCATAAGCATAGTATATTGCATAAACAACATGTTGTACATAGGTTTTATGGATGAAGAAAACTTTGGAGGACATATAGGTGGAATATGATGAGCCTATTATGATATTTCATGATAACACCAGTGTTATAAGTATCTCTAGGAATCCAATGATGCATTCCAAGACGAAACACATTTTGATCAAGTTTCAATTTCTACGAGAATAGGTTATAGAGAAGAACATCAATGTAGAGTATCTTGGGACAAAATAATAGATTGCAAATATCTTCACCAAACCTCTTTCGAGGGAGAATTTTGAGTATTTTTTACAGAAACTAGGAGTAGCTTCATCCCCACAATGATCTACATGTAAGTTGGCATAGTATGATAGAGGTAGATCAGTAGTAATCATGAAACAATTGAATTATTTTTGAATTATTTTTATCATAGATTTACACGAGGAAGCACCATGAAGAGAAATATCAGTAGAGAGTCGAGGCTTACAGACAGGGGGATCAACCCCAAGGATAAGTCACCCTTTTCCATTGATGTCAAAGGGGTAGAGAAAAACAAATGCATGAAGATAGGGGGAGCCAACATGAGCATGAGATTTTTCCATGTCTAAGTGTTTCCATCAATGCCAAAGGAGGAGATTGTTGAAAGATTAATTGTTGAAATATTAGTTGTTGAAAGATTGGTTGTCATTGAATTATTGAAAGATTGGTTGTCATTGATGTCAACCCTTGAACAAGAAGTTAATAAGTTGAATGTCAAGGTAAATAGGTTGTAAACAAAAGTTAACAAGATGCATGTTAGTTTCATGTTAAAGTCACTGTAAAAAAATTTAACAAGTTGCATGTGAGTTGCATGTCATCATGAGTGTTGTGTTGGTTTTGTCACTTGGATGAGAAAATCAACAACACTTGCATGTCTAGATAATTCTGCTCGACAAGATAGAAGTTTGTGAGTGGTTTAGACAAACCAAACACACATGAAAACAAAGAACTAAATGTTAGAAATCTTGAAAAACTTAGAACCATGAAAATCAAACAATGATCAGCATAATGTTACCAATGGATCAATAGATTAGTAGTAAAAACATTGTAGAGAAAGTCAGGGACCTATGAGTCCCCTCTTTATCCTTGGGAGGGATCTTGAGTTTCCTAATTGAGATCTCTTTTCTTTACAATGGAAGAAATGGAAAATAATGAAGAAAAACAATGCCTATTCCCTCAAGGGATTAGTGGAATGGCCTATTGCAATGGTGCTTGAAGGCTTCAAAGAGAAACAAAGATTCTCAAGGAATAATTCTTGTAGCATAACAATACCTTGAAGATCTTGGTTTCTTAGCACACCCATGGCTCTTATTTATAGCATTCATACATGGAAAAATGTAATTGGTTCATTGTGTGAACAAGGGGCCTTTTAGGGCACCCTCTAGCCCTTGACTAGCCCCCAAGCTAGATTTCATTCAGATATGAGTGTCAAATCATGTTGGGGGTCGTACTAGAAGTGGTTGAGGGGCCAACAAGGTCCATAAATGTGTTGTTCGCAGAAGTGCATGGATTTTCTCATAGAAAGTCAAGCATTTTGCACATTGTGCATGTTGAAGGTTGTGTTGGCCTATGCATACTGTGCATTATGTGTGTGCCTCCTTTGGTGAATCTGTGCACTTTAGTTTTTTGACTAATTGTATAGATGTTTTCCTTTTTGATGAATTTTAGTGTTTCAGGTGGACTAATTGTTGTTGGCATTGATGTTTTTACTTAATCATTTGCATGGAATTTTTCAGACAATTTTTCAGTGATAGCATATACCCCATGATGTGTGAGGTTAGGAGCATATATATAGCCGAAATACATCAATGTTTATTTTGCTGAGAGTACCATTGTAAGGGAGAATGAAGAGAGGAACTACACGATCGATCCTCTGGAGGGATAGGGAAAATTGTGGGACCCAAACTTTCTCTAGGGAGAAAAAAGAAAATTTGTGTACAAACAAGGCGGGCATGCCTCATGCTCGTGTCATGAAACCAAAAAGTGAGACTGTAATTGAATATGTATGTTGATGTAGATAACTACAGTGCCAACGGGGGTGGTTGATAATGACATATGACAGTTTTGAAGAGTGAACGAACTCTGAAGTAAGGCAAGGATGACTATAAGAGTTGTTGATGACTCGTAGGCATTGATGGACTAATGATTTCAGAGGTCTTCGGCTGGTATGAAACAACTGCAATAGTCATGTAGTAAGACCAACTGTAACATGAGATTTTGTTGAAGTTGAATGTTAGGGGGGTCAGAATTAGAGATTAATGATTATTCTCTATGTGTCATCCAAGAATTCTCATTCTAAAGGTAATGAGAGCCAAGATATTGTAGCGCTTCTAGAAACTTCCCTGATGTCGATAGGAAGGGAGACACGACTCCAAGAAGCAAAGGGCTTCGTGAAATCCATTGAGATGATATCAGGTACCAATGGGTAACATGAACATAGTTAATATGCGGTGAGACTCAAGACTACCCTTGGTTTTGAAATTGTGAAGGATGATTGGAAACAACCGTAAAACTGGATCTAGCGTTGGGGGGATGACTAGATATGGGGTTAAATTGTGTCAGAGGCTAACAAAGTGGACAAACATAGAGATCATGGGTACATGGACTTGGGATACTTAGGGTTCATGAATGATGTTGGTATGAAAAGAGAGTGGATGCCCCAACCAAGGCCGACATGGGTTTCTTTTTAGGAGAAAGAAGGCCATCAAGGGTGACGACAAAAAATCTAAGTATATGCTAGAAAAAAAGAATGTTTTCAATTACCAAAGAAATAAAGAATAATTTGAGTTGAGTATATAGATATAGAAATTGGTGCCCTAGTGAAAGATGGCTTGGCCTATTAGGGTGCAAGTTTTCGAAATAAAATGGGTGGATGGTGGGTGCCACATGGGTGGGTTTATAGATTAGGTAAATGGATCAAGGAAAATCTGTATATGGGCAAAGTGATGGTGGGTGAGATGGAGGGATAATGAAACTATAGAGGTGCAGTCAATAGAAACAATATGAGAGAATGTGGGAGTCCATTGGGAAGGTTAGAAATATGATGAGAAGAAGTATGGGGTTCATTCTCAGAAGCGCATAAGACTATCAAGACTCCAATTCATATGGGGTGAAATCAACATGAGTGTCAAGTTTCCAAGGGGGGCTATGAATGGGACAACTCATGTGGGGGAGAGTGTTACTAAGTGATAGTACCCAAATGTGGTAGAGGTAAAGGTACTACAGAGCTGGATGTAAGGACCCTAAAGGTAAATGTTAGAGGGTATGACTGAGATATTGTTGACGGGCGAAATTGACCGTTCGTCAACTGGGAGAGTGGAACCGATCCGGGGTTGTCTAATAACCCAAGCCGTTTGGGATGAACCACCCTAACGGGTTTAGCGGCTTCGTTAGCCGATCTAAGTCCTAAGAAAACAAAAAGGAAAACTACTCTAAATTAACTAATCTAACTAAAAACAACTATTAAAACAAACTAAAACAAATCTAACTATTCTATATACAATCTACTATCTAATACTATGCTAACTCTAAGAAATTAAATATTTAACTACTAACATAAATAAATCTTATTCACAAAATGTACAATAATTACAATTTACAGGTTTGAACGAAAACCTGAAAAACTCATTTAAATTCTGCCCTAAGACAACAAGAGATATTGTTTTTTGATTTTATAATTTTATGAAAAGAAATAAAACAAAAACTAACTAAAATAAACAACTAAAATATTAACTTTAACTACAAATCTAAACTATACATATATCTAACTAAACTACTTAAATTATACTAACAAATAAACTATTAAATACTAAAAAAAAATCCGACCTGAAGGAATGCTCCAGGTTTGTCCTGTGTGTAATGATTGTCTTAGCTGATCGGAAGGAGGAAACCCGCACCAAATTATCCAGGAGCTTCTCGTAAACTAGAAGATGTAGTGCTCTTCAAATATGATTATAGGACAAACAAGACATAAAAATTAAAACAACCAAATGATTTATAAATCTTCATAGTTAGATAAACCCGTATGCAAAGATTTATATGAAGTGATTCAATTAACGAAGAAGAGAAATATGTGATTCATTAACTGAAACCAAGTAATTACTGTACTTTTACAAATAATGAAAGAAATCAGATATGGATAGCACATTGATCAAATCATATCATCCTGCAATAGATTATGATAGCTAAAGTAGTCTATAATCAACTGCAAATTGACATGCATAAACTTGAAACAAAAGATTGATATTATGAAAGCGAAAGCTGTAACAAAACATCAACTTTCGTCTCAGTCTGTATCCGAAATCCATAGCCTGGTTCTCCCATAAGTGAGGATGCTCCTTATTACACAAAATAATAAGTATTTAAAGACCTCCCACAGGGTAAAACATGCCTGTGGAAGTTATCAAAACTGTTTACATAAATCTAGGAAAATATCCCAAGTCTGACTAAACTAGGAACCTAAAATAAAACTGTATCACACAAATATCTCCTAGACTGCCATAGCATGCCCAATGCAATTCGTATGTACCTGAAAAGGTAAAAAATGGACAAGTTAGGAGGATATTTTGTTAAAGAAAATGATAAAAATCTAATTCTATAGACTAGCTACAGAATCTTGCGATTCTGTAGCTGGTCTAAATCAGACACAAAATCAACATTAAAATCAATTCAAATATTTAAAGAATTAAATTCAGCTATTAACAAGTATCTAATAGCTATTTGAAAGACAAACGAATTATTCAAATTGAAAATGTTATACTAATTTTAAATCAAACAAGATTAAGATCAATCAGATGACTACAGAGATGTATGTACTCTGTTTCGTTTGTTGTCACAAAATTGGGCAAACAGAATCATATTGGATCACCCAAAAACAATGAAATCGATTTATGGACCAATTGAAATCAAAACAAAAGGTTGCTTCAGCTATCCACAAGATCACTTCAAATCCAAACCGAATCATTTTCAAAATTGATCGCACCACATTTAACATAAACAAACAATCCACTCTATTAGTGAATCAAATCAAAACTAGTATGTAATTATTGCAAATGAAATAATCATGGAATTAAACGATTGATAACAGGATCTGTATGACTTCGTTTAGTCGTTCGTTATA
This sequence comes from Picea engelmannii, assembly GCA_009831015.1. NCBI lineage: Eukaryota > Viridiplantae > Streptophyta > Pinopsida > Pinales > Pinaceae > Picea > Picea engelmannii. Next base: position 242,894 of record ML798391.1, on the reverse strand, counting down.
ACCAATCGGGGGTGAACACAATCAATTTATAGTCCATGAAATCATCACTTGGATTCATTTCAAAACGAACTATTAACCGAATTTCATCATATGAACTCGACAGAGATAACATAAGTCGATCTGGGTTTAATAGACTCGTTTTGAAAATTAAAATGAATAGAGCAGCATCAAATCTATTTTCGACACGAGTCCAGCTCACAAAAACAATCATGCTAACTAAAAAATGCAACAATCCAATCAAAACAAGAGTGAATCGAACAGTTGGAGTTTAACATAGTTGTTATGAATCAACACAGTTCGATTATCTCGGCGAAGAGATCTTTTTCACAGTTCAAATGAGAATATCATTTTCATACAAAACAGAGTCATCCTTTCCAAATCGGAGTTGAACAGATTTGTATTCCTGATTTAGAATATTACATCTCATGGCATATTAAAATATCATAACAATCAAACTCCCGAAATCATTCCAAAATAATACCAAATCAAAACATGGTCATTCTCTAATTTTAGCATGAAAATCCTCTATACAGGTCAGACAAAATCCAAGCGAAAGAAAACACCATTGATCACATTAACTTACAATAACAGACAAACGAATCAAAACCAATGCAAAACCAAACCATTGCTAAACTAGGCATGACCAAATCGTGAAACCAAATCATAACTTCATTTAACTTTGTAACCATTTTGATAATCGAACCACGTCAAAGTCATTTCGAATGATAAACAGACTTATCAAAACTCAGAAACCAATTCACTATATTAATCCAAGCAATTGATAAAACGAAACTGATATCGAAATTCATACCTGGATGACGAGCAGACAACTTGGTCATAACATTTTGGAATTGACGACGACTGTATCCAATTCAACATTCCTAAAAATGATGGAACCAATGGTTTTCTGCTTCTTATCATTAGCTCGAAGCTTGTCCCTTTCACTAGTCAACATTGTAACTTGGTTTTCCAATGCTTTGATTTTCGATTGAAGTAAGGGAATGTCTGTATAGTATCATTCCAACCACACATCACACTGGTTTCATGATGATTTCCCGACAGTCGAGGGTTTGGGAGAATCACCAAGGGTTTCGTCAGGTAGCTTGATCCCTGGATAACGGGGATTGTTCCTTAGGCATGGGGGAAAATTATAAACGAAATCATAGGGTGGCTCGGAGCACAAACCTTGAGAGTAAGGGTACTCACCAGGTAGGAAGTGTTTGATGTCAGAGTCAGAGTCTTCATTGAGGACTATGGGCTTATGCTCAACATTAGGTTTAGGTTTATTCCTAGCTAGTCTTGAGATAAGTCGAGCATTATTTTTACCTTTGCCGTCGACAATAGGGTTTCCCTTGACCTTTTTTCTCACAGGCTTTTTAACAGCCTCTGTCTTGTCTATTGGGATGTCAGGTAGATTGATATCAGGTTTGGCCGAGGGTTTAGGAGAGGGTAGAAGGGCATGGAAAGGCACGGGTGGCTCGACCTTAGTCACACTAACCATGGGCTTGTCAATTTGGATAGGCTCTGTATCAACAAAACCATTCCGAGAGATAAAGCTTTCCAACTATCACCGTGGAGATTCAAGTGATGAACAACGATGAGTCTGATTAGGCCATGGTGGAACAAGATACTATCGGCCTTTTCTCTTTTAAACCTCCTAGCCATTTTATAAAGACTTCAATGGAAATAAAAAGGCATATTCAATGGATAACCCATAAAATTTATTAACAGTCGAAGGTGATAAAGGAAAACCAGTCCATATTGACCCTCACAGGTCACGAATTGTTTAACCACCATCAAAAGATCATGCCATCTTGGTTTAAGCATGGAAATCGGTATACCTCTATCACAGGATGTAATATTTCATGAGACGAATAGCAAAGGCCATGGCACTTCCTCCACTTTAGAGTTTTTAAACCATCGCTGGCCCATGGATGCTAACCCTATAGCAGAGCTAATGAACTCCTCATTCAGCTCAAGATGAATGTCGCCTACTTTGGCCCTACACCCATCAAAAGTCAGGGTGAACTGTTGTGTAACAAATATATTAAAACCCTCAAACCATTGTACAAACGTGAGCCAACCACTATCCTCTAAGTCTTTTCGGGCATTATCGAATAGTAGCAAGGCTTGACTGTCGTTCGGCTCAATTCACATCACTGGTGCCATAAACAGGGTTCACGGTAAGCGATGTGAATGAGCCAGGGTTTGAACGCAGCACACACAGGAATAGAACGCTCGAAGGATTACCAATGCTAGCAGAGGTGAAACAGTGATAAGGGAAGGCATTAATGACATTGTGCGAAGGTGGTACAACCGTCGACGCTTTCAACTATTCAAAAGAACACGCATATGTGTTACAACTATGCCATTTCAATCAATCAAAACCTTTGTTAAGTGGATAAACCATTCACGCAAGCAATGGTTATGCCATAGTTTAAAAACCAAACACACAAATCGAAACCAATACCAAGTTAATGCCAAAGGTTTTGATACACGATCTAGGTGTCATATTTAAATTATATATATCAAGGTTTTAACCATAACACCTATGTGCCAATGCGTTTTTATGTGTACCAATGCGCCAAGTAGATAAATCAAAGAACATGTAAATCCCATCCCCAATGTATCACAAACTCAATGAAACAAAATTACACAATCAATCGAAGAATGTGAAATGAGTACAGATCAAAAGGGTTTTGCCAATTGCATAATGATAAGTAAAATGTAAACGCAATGGGCATATCGACAAGAATGATAACGAAAATTCAATAATGATTTTAATGCAACTTTGAAAGATCAAGTTTTCATGCTTACAATCGTGAAAATAAAAACGAAGGCAAGTGTGAAAATGATGCAAAAATAAAAGTGTAGTTTCACTTTAGAGTTGCGACGAAAAATTAAAGTTTGCAAAACACTGGTGTAGGCAGCTTATAAGATAGTGGGAAAATGTGAATTGGCTGCCAACAATGGCGACACACTGGTAGAAGCAGTTATCTATGCCAAAAAAAACAAATTCAGATTAGGACAGTAAAGATAATTCCAACTCAAAAGCAACAACCAGAAAATTGTATAAACATCATCATTAACCAACTATTCCAGCAGCGTTTCAAAAGATGAAAACAAATAACAGTCTTAAGACCAGCGAGTCATGATATTAAAGATAAAATCTCCAATATTGTTGACAGAGCCACTGCTGCCAGCAGGCGTCCATAACCTCGACAGGGTTGTCATTTAACCCACTCTGACATCTGTATCCTGCCAAGAAGTTTTAGATCAGAATAAAGGACATTAAGAGGTTTCTCATTTGTAAATTTTCATATACCCGACATTGCTTTGCTGCCAACGGGCCTGTTCAGTACCCCGATGAAGTTGTCTTGGTGTCATGCATGCATTTACCCGCACATCCCAGTGGGTTGTCATGGTGTCATGTCATGCATGTTCAACATCCCAGTGGGTTTACAAGCACTTCCCACAGCTCTAATTAATAATTTATTTTGTTTTTTTTTCCAAAGATATATAGTGGAGTGGGGTGACACTGAAAATTATGATATTTTAACACATTTTTTCAGACCTCATCAAAAATTTTAGAACTGTCCTTCATTAAGATCCAGAGATGTTTCATTTATAAAAACAACTTCCTAAGGCAGGGAGACATCTTCCGAGTCATTCCCTTAAGGAATAGGGACAACGTAAAAATATAATAGATGATCATGACAAGCTTTACTTAGAGATCAAAATCAGTCAACTTCTTTCAAACAACAAACTTTTTGCCAACACAGATATAACATTCAGAAATATACCATTGATGTTTATACACTTTTCTTAGCAGTTATTTCAATGAAGGAATTTTCTGTTTTCTTTGTCTAGATAGATCAGTATACAGGTATGTGTATTTCGAAAAAAACAAACTGATAAACTCAAAGGAAAAGATCAAAAAGAAAACAAAAAAGCAAACCAAGCAAAATATGTACATAATATACAAGGGTTGTTGTCAAGCAAAGTATCTTTTTAGGGCTTGGCCATTCACCGCATAGGTGTCAGGCTGCCCTTCAATATTCTGCAATCGAAAAGAACTGGGACCCAATTTTTCAGCAATTAAAAATGGTCCAAGCCACAAGCTTTGAAATTTCGTGTGCTCTCCCTTTCCCTCATGTGGTTTGTCCCATTTCAGGACGAGGTCACCTACTTAAAAATTCCTATCAGAAGCAGAGCTAGAATCGAACTAGATTTTAACCAATAGTTGATGCTGATCTAACTTACATTTAGCTTGGGATCTTACCTCTTCTAGCTTCATCAAAGCATTAATTTGGTTTTCCAAAGGGGGACAATCTTCTTCTTGGATTTTCTGTGACAACTGAAGTGAAGGAAGAAGAATGTGAGGTGGAAGAATTGCTTCTCTGCCATAAATGAGAAAAAAGGGGGAGTTACCTATAGTAGCTTTTGGCGTTACCCTATCATCCCACAACGCATTCAACAGTGCATTGTGCCAGTTTTTGTGATTTTCAACCACCGTTCTCTTGATGATTTTAATCAAGTTTTTATTTGTTGATTCTGCCAATCTGTTTCCCTAGGGGTAATAGCTAGCAGAATACTTCAATTTAATTCCTTTTTCCAAAGTGAACTCGCTCATCTCAAAAGAGGAAAATTAAGAAGCGTTGTCAAAAACTAAACAGTCGGGGATACCAAAACGAGTGATAATATTCGAATTCAGAAAGGCAATTACCTGACTGGTGTTGATAGTTCTTAATGCAACAGCTTCAGACCATCGGGTAAAGTAATATGTGACTGTCACAATAAAATTGTGTTGTGGTGAGGATGGGGGGTTGATTGGACCTATGATATCAAGGCCCCACTGCTGAAAAGGAGGATCTACTGAAACGGGTTGCAAAGGAAAGGTTGGTTTTTGTAACCGCCCTGATGCTTTTTGACAAATGGTACATTTATGACACAATTTATGGGCGTCTGTAAAAAGTGTGGGCCAGTAATAACCGGCGCTTAAAACCTTATGGGAAGTGGTGTCACCACCAAAATGGCCACCAACTTCTCCTGCATGCAACTCTAGCAGGATTTTTTCTGCTTCGTCTTTTTCAAGACAGCGCATCAGTACACTGTCAAAACTTTGACGAAACAGGATACCATTAACTAGAGGAAAGGAGGAAGACTTTAATATCAATGCTCTTATTTTAGTGGGATCTAGGTGACGGGGGGATGACCCATTTTCAAGAAAGAATCTTATATCGTCATACCAAGGACTGACAGGGTTTTGTGCGCAACAGATTAGATTTTGATCGTGTTGTCCTAGGTTTGATGTATCGTTTTCTTCTTGCTGTCCTGCTGCTGAATCAACAACTAACTTGCATAACCCTTGGCCTCTCACTATCTGAGCTGGGGTGATTTCTAAGTCATACTCCTGCAAGGAGGTGACCCAGTTAGCCCTCTTTTCACCTAGTTCCTTTTGCACTAACAGGTTCCTGACGGCTGGGTAGGGGACAATGATTTTCATCCTAGACATCAAAAGATAGGACTAGAAGTTCTTAATTGATTTGAAAACATCGTAAGCCTGCCGATCTACTGCTGGGTAATTAAGTTCAGTTCCTTTGAAAACATAGCTCATAAAGGCAATGGGTACTTCATTGTTCTCGACATTCTTTTGGGTTAGGACGGTGGCATAGGAACGGTCAGAAGCAAAAGTGTAGAGTGTAAAGTCTTGAGAAAAATCGGGGCTCATGAGAGATGGAGCGTCTATTATGGCCTTCTTTATTGCATTAAAATCTTGATTTTCTTAGAGTCCCCAGTGATATTGGGTGTCTTTCTTTATTAGATTCTGCAAAGGCCTGACCATTTTGGAGAAACTGGGGAAGAATCTCCTCACGAAGTTAATCTGGCCTAAGAAAGACTGCATAGATTTTTTGGATGTAGGAGGGGGAAGCTTTGCGATAACTTGTGTCCTTTCGGGGTCAATAATCATCCCTTCGATCGACACAATAAATCCCAAGAGTTTACCATGTTCTACTGCAAAGATGGATTTTTTAGGGTTCAAGGAGATGTCGTATTTACGACATCGCTGTAGGACGACTCGTAAGTGAGCTAGATGATCGTTTTTGTTTTTAGAAAAAACAGTCACATCATCTAAGTAAAATACAACGGACTGATTGATTAAGCCTTGGAAAGCGATTTCCATTTCTCTCTGGAAAGTGGCACCAACATTAATCAATCCAAAGGGCATTTTTCGATAAGCATAGGTGCCCCACGGGGTATGGAAGGTAGTTTTAAGTTGGTCTGGTGGAGACATCAGGACCTGGTTATATCTCGAGAAACTATCCAGTAAGGATAGCCTCTCAGAACCAGATACCTATTGAATGATCTATTCCATGGGTGGGACAGGATAGTTGTCTTTATCAGACGCTCTATTAAGGTTTCGAAAATCGACACAGAGTCGAATTTTCCTACTTTTCTTCCGAACTGGGACAAGGTTCGAAACCCATTGAGTGTGCATAACAGAAAAAATTATCTTAGCATTTAGGAACTTATTTAATTCTTTTTGAACGGTCGGTTCTAGCTTAGGGTGCATTTTTCTCAATTTTTGTTGAAAGGGTAAGGTTTGGGGCTTCATAGGAATAACATGTTGTATGATGTTAGGGTCGAAAGTTTTAAGGTCATCATACGTCCATGCAAAGACATCTTTAAATTCTTTGAACAATTTAATAAATGCAACTTTTTCTTGTTGAGAACACCCCAACCCTAGATTAATGCACTGTGGATTATCCTTAGTTCCTAAGTTTACTTTTTCGTATGACAATGAGGAACTACTGGTTTTACAGTTGACCGTCTTTTTAAATTTATATTCAAAATCATAAAACTTCTCTAATCTAAATAAAAATTTAGGTATCGATTTTACCATATCCGATGAAGATTCAGGATTTCTCGGATGTGGTATTACCGTGAAATCGCGCAAATTGTCGTTGTGTGTGTGTTCGTCTATCACCGTGCCTTGAAAGGTTTCTTCCATGTACAGAAAGTTAATAATCTACTGATCATTGTCAAAGACTCTCCAGTTCATGATGTTGTCGAGAACGGATGGCCGGAACAACAGTTCGATGGAGAATGCATCTGGGGACAAGCCTTCTGTAGGAAGGAGTTTAGAAGCTACATTAGCTAGTAAATCTGCTTCAGAGTTATTCAATCTAGGAATATAATGTATATTGAAAGAAGAAAATTTATTCATTAAATTCCATACCTCAGATTGGTATATTTTGAGATGCGGAGACCGATAGTGGATCGAATCTCTTACCTGTCTAACCACTATTTCGGAGTCGCCAAAGACGATCAAATTTTGAATGTTCATATCTAAATATTTTCTGAGACCTTGCAGTAAAGCCTCATATTCTGCAGTGTTATTAGTACATTCAAATTCCAACCTACATGCAATCAATGTTTTCTTACCTACCGAATCGATAATAACGCAACCTGCACCAGCTCCTTCTTTGGACTTTGACCCATCGAAATAAAGAGACCAAATTTGATTTCCATCGGGTGTATGAGACCGTTGCGTGGAAGTTGTTGGCTGCATATATGCTACAATCTCAGACTACTATTCTGGATTGGTGATAGCTGAAGCCTCAGCCATGAAGTTTTTGAAAAAGGTGTCCATCCCTTATACTTTGGGTGAATCAGCAGAAGGTGTAAATGGTTCGTTGGGATCGTTCAAATCTGTGACCGTGAACTTAAGGTAGCGTTCACGATTTACCTTGATTTTGTTAGGCTTGTCATTGTTTGGAAGCCATAGGTGAGACCATTCTGTCGTGAAATAATTGTGGAGCTGCTCCGACCAATCCTTTCTTAAAAACAGACCATACACTTCTGGAATATCCACAACAATTATATCAATGACTTGATGAACCTTGGGGTTAGATGATAATCTTATAAGCACATTTTTTAGTTCGCCTATAACTTTAACATTGGTTCGATCAAGTTGTATGATTTTTAAAGTAGATGGTTCAACTTCTACGTTAATCTTCTGGAATACAGACCATGGAATCACATTGGATGATGCTCCGGAGTCTACCATACAATTGTGCACGTTTCTATTAAAGATTTTGAATGTTAACAAAAATGGAGGTACATTTTTGCGAGTACTAAGAGTAGTAGTTTGTGGCTTTTTACTCGCAGTTTCTAAAGCTACTTTATCTACATTATTTACATTATTTACATTACTTACAGGAAGGCTCCCTTTATGTTGAGGATCAGGATTGTTTTTAGTGGAAGTCTTCTAAGGAACTTTGTTCTATACAACCTTGTTACCACTTAAATTACCATTTTTGCCATTCTTTGAGATATTCTGTAACATTTTTTGTAGCAGAAATGGAAATTTCAATAAATCATAAACATAAATGTTAGCTCTCAAATTTTTAAGATCTTCAACTACATCATAATCTAAGTTGGGGTTCACATTGCTCTGTTTAGTCTCAGCTGATTTAGATTGCTTTGGAGGCGAAGTTGTAGTGTTTTTGGTAGAAGGTTTGTTGGCTGTCTTACTCCTGGTATTATAAGGATGAACTGTCTCAAAGTTGTCTTGAAAGATGCTATCCGAGAAGTGTCCAAAAATGTTTGGAGAAGACTCCTCTTCTTGAACTATTTCTTGTTCAACTACCTCCTCAGGAACCTCAGGAGGTATCAAGTTATCTTGAGCTTCTAGAATTGTTTGAAGGGCGCATTGCAGAATTTCTATATTAAGGCCTTCGGTGGTTGGATTAGGTTGGTTGGCAGGAAAAGGCTTCCGGAACAGGGGTTTGTAAGGTCCTTTGCTCGAGGAATCTTCTTCGATCGTCCTTTTTAAGTCTATAACTTGATTTGACATTTTTTGAACAAATTTAGTTAAGTTTCCTAATTCAGATATTTCGTGTTGTGTTTTACTTTGAGTAGGTCTAGGGAGGATTTCGATCTTCTTTTTGGAAGAAGAACTAGTCTCTGTTTCGTTGCTAGTAGATTCTTTAAGACTGAGTATGTCTTTTTCAATCTGGTTGGCCTCCTCGAAGGCTTCTAACAACGTGGCTTTCTTAGATCGTTTAACCCAAATAGCTATACTTTGATGCAAAGCTTTAGTGTAGTATGCTATTATAAGATTCTCGGTGGGCATGGAATCCATAGGGATTCAGTTTTTAAGTGTTAAGAATATTTGATTAAATTCTTTAACTTTTTCTTTTGGGTTCATTCTTAAGCTAGAAAGGTCCATGACTAGGACTTCCAGAGGCTTACCGTCTCTGAAATTTTCCAAAAAGCATGACTCAAAATTTTCCCAAGACACGATGGTATGGGGTTTTTGGGAAAAGTACCATGTGGATGCATTGCCCTCGAAAGTATAGGGGAACAACCTACAGACAATGTCTTCATGTTCGACATTGTGGATTCTTATGGCTAACATAATTTTTTTAATGTGATCTTCAGTGATCTGTTTTGAGTCGGGATCAAACTTGGGAAGCCATTTCTACGGATGTTTAGGTAGAGGATGCTGAGCTCCAGGTACAGCTACAACATCCTGGTGAAGCCAGGGTCTAGCAGGGTTGTTCTGATTTTCCATTGGTGTAGTGGGTGTGGAAGGATAAGAAGGGGAACTTCCTTCGTGAGAGGAATCTCCTCCAGAAGAGGAAGGAGATGATGGAGGTGGTGAAGGATGTATCCCAGATCCTCCTGCAGCAGGATTTAGGTTTGGATCTGTAGGATTCATAGTGATATTACTGCCTCCTAATTGTTCTCTGATATCAGAGAAATTCAAAGGTTGTTCCAACAGACGGTTTGGTTGCCTCAAACGGGCTAAGGCACTATGAGTTCTTATAAGAGATTGGCGAACAATCTCTTGTATGTCACCACCTGTAGGATTAGGGGTTGCTGGCTCAACTGTGATCCGTGGATCATCGATTGATGTGATTGTTGTTTGAAGGGGAATACTATCATTCAAATGGATTCTAGTCACTATAGGTGAGCGATTAGGTGGTGGAGGAGTCTTTCGACCGCCTCATGCCATTAATTAATTTCAGGCCCTCCTTCTAGCGCCATTTGTTGACGGGCGAAATTGACCGTCCGTCAACTGGGAGAGTGAAACCGGTCCGGGGTTGTTTAATAACCCAAGCCGTTTGGGATGAACCACCTTAACGGGTTTAGCGGCTCCGTTAGCCGATCTAAGTCCTAAGAAAACAAAAAGGAAAACTACTCTAAATTAACTAATCTAACTAAAAACAACTATTAAAAAAAACTAAAACAAATCTAACTATTCTATATACAATCTACTATCTAATACTATGCTAACTCTAAGAAATTAAATATCTAACTATTAACAAAAATAAATCTTATTCACAAAATGTACAATAATTACAATTTATAGGTTTGAATGAAAACCTGAAAAACTCATTTAAATTCTTCCCTAAAACAGCGAGAGATATTGTTTTTTGATTTTATAATTTTATGAAAAGAAATAAAACAAAAACTAACTAAACTAAACAACTAAAATATTAACTTTAACTACAAATCTAAACTATACATATATCTAACTAAACTACTTAAATTATACTAACAAATAAACTATTAAATACTAAAAAGAAATCTGACCTAAAGGAACGCTCCAGGTTTGTCCTGTGTGTAATGATTATCTTAGCTGATCGGAAGGAGGAAACCTGCACCGAATTATCCAGGAGCTTCTCGTAAACTAGAAGCTGTAGTGCTCTTCAAATATGATTATAGGACAAACAAGACATAAAAATTATAGCAACCAAATGATTTATAAATCTTCACAGTTAGATAAACCTGTATGCAAAGATTTATACGAAGTGATTCAATTAACGAAGAAGAGAAATATGTGATTCATTAACTGAAACCAAGTAATTGTTGTACTTTTAAAAATAATGAAAGAAATCAGATATGGATAGCACATTTATCAAATCATATCATCCTGCAATATTATGATAGCTAAAGTAGTCTATAATCAACTGCAAACTGACATGCATAATCTTGAAACAAAAGATTGATATTATGAAAGTGAAAGATGTAACAAAACATCAACTTTCGTCTCAGTCTGTATCAATAATCCATAGCCTTGTTCTCCCACAAGTGAGGATGCTCCTTCTTACACAAAATAATAAGTATTTAAAGACCTCCCACAAGGTAAAACATGCCTGTGGAAGTTATCAAAACTGTTTACATAAATCTAGGAAAATATCCCAAGTCTGACTAAACTAGGAACCTAAAATAAAACTGTATCACACAAATATCTCCTAGACTGCCATAGCATGCCCAATGCAATTCAGATGTACCTGAAAAGGTAAAAAATGGACAAGTTAGGAGGATATTTTTTTAAAGAAAATGATAAAAATCTAATTCTATAGACTAGCTACAGAATCTTGCGATTTTGTAGCTGGTCTAAATCAGACACAGAATCAGCATTAAAATCAATTCAATTCTTTAAAGAATTAAATTCAGCTATTAACAAGTATCTAATAGCTATTTGAAAGACAAACAAATCATTCAAATTGAAAATGTTATACTAATTTGAAATCAAACAAGATTAAGATCAATTAGATGACTACAGAGATGTATGTACTTTGTTTCGTTTGTTGTCACAAAATCGGGCAAACAGAATCATATTGGGTCACGCAACAGCAATGAAATCGATTTATGGACCAATTGAAATCAAAACAAAAGGTTTCTTCAGCTATCCACAAGATCACTTCAAATCCAAACCGAATCAACCGGATCATTTTCAAAATTGATCGCACCACATTTAACATAAACAATAAATCCACTCTATTAGCGAATCAAATAAAAAATGGTATGTAATTATTGCAAATGAAATCATCGTGGAATTAAACGGTTGATAACGGGATGTGTAGGACTTCATTTAGTCATTCGTTGTCACCAATCGGGGGAGAACACAATCAATTTACAATCCACGAAATCATTATTTGGATTCATTTCAAAATGAACTATTAACCGAATTTCATCATACGAACTTGACACATATAACATAAGTCGATCTGGGTTTAACAAACTCATTTTGAAAATTAAAATGAGCAGAGCAGCATCGAGTCTATTTTCGACACAAGTCCATCTCACAAAAACAATCATGCTAACTCAAAAATGCAACAATTCAATCAAAACAAGAGTGAATCGAACAGTTGGAGTTTAACATAGTTGTTATGAATCAACACAGTTCGATTATCTCGGCAAAGAGATCTTTTGCACAGTTCAAATGAGAATATCATTTTCATACAAAATAGAGTCGTCCTTTCCAAATCGGAGTCGAACAGAGTCGTATTCCTGATTTAGAATATTACATCTCATAGCATATTAAAATATCATAACAATCAAACTCCCAAAATCGTTCCAAAATAATACCAAATCAAAACATGGTCGTGCTCTAATTTTATCATGAAAATCCTCTGTACAGGTCAGACAAAATCCAAGCGAAAGCAAACACCATTGATCACATTAACTTACAACAATAGACAAACAAATCAAAACCAATGCAAAACCAAACCATTGCTAAACTGGGCACGACCAAATCGTGAAACCAAATCATAACTTCATTTAACTTTTTAACCGTTTTGATAATCAAACCATGTCAAAGTCATTTCAAATGATAAACAGACTTATCAAAACTCAGAAACCAATTCACTATATTAATCCAAGCAATTGATAAAATGAAACTGATATCGAAATTCATACCTGGATGATGAGCAGACAACTTGGTCATAACATTTTGGAATTGACGAAAGTTGTAGCCGATTCGACATTCCTAAAAACGATGGAACCAATAGTTTTCTGCTTCTTATCATTAGCTCGAAGCTTGTCCCTTTCACTAGTCAACATTGTAACTTGGTTTTCCAACGCTTTGATTTTCGATTGAAGTAAGGGAATGTCTGTATAGTATCATTCCAACCACACATCACACTAGTTGCATGACGACTGCCTGACAGTTGAGGGTTTGGGAGAATCACCGAGGGTTTCGTTAGGTAGCTTGATCCCTAGATAACTGGGATTGTTCCTTAGGCACGGGGGAAAATTAGAAACGAAATCATAGGGTGGCTCAGAGCACAAACCTTGAGAGTAAGGGTACTCACCAGATAGGAAGCGTTCGATGTCAGAGTCTGAGTCTTCACTGAGGACTATGGGCTTCTTCTCAGCATTAGGTTTAGGTTTATTCCTAGCCAGTCTCGAGATAAGTCGAGCATTCTTTTTACCTTTCCGTCGATAGTAGGGTTTCCCTTGACCTTTTTGCTCATAGGATTTTTAACAGCCTCTGTCTTGTCTATTACGATGTTAGGTAGATTGATATCAGGGTTGGTTGAGGGTTTAGGAGAGGGTAGAAGGGCATGGAAAGGAATGGGTGGCTCGACCTTAGTCACACTAACCATGGGTTTGTCAATTTGGACAGGCTTTGTATCAGAAAAACCATTTCGAGAGATAAAATCTTGCCAACTATGACCGTGGAGGTTCAAGTGATTAACAATGATGAGTCTGATTAGGCCATGGTGGAACAAGCTACTATCGGCCTTTTCTCTTTTAAACCTCTTATCCATTTTATAAAGACTTCGCTAGAAATAAAAAGGCATATTCAATGGATAACCCATAAAATTCATTAACATTCGAAGGTGATAAAGGAAAACCAATCCATATTGACATTCATAGGTCACGAATTGTTTAACCACCATCAAAAGATCATGCCATCTTGGTTTAAGCATGGAAATTGACATACCTCTGTCACAGGATGTAACCTTTCGTGAGACGAACAACAAAGGCCATGGAACTTCCTCCACTTTAGTGTTTTTAAACCATCACTGGCCCGTGGACGCTAACCCTGTAGCAAAGCTAATGAACTCCTCATTCAGCTCAAGATGAATGTCGCCTACTTTGGCCCTACACCCATCAAAATTCAGGGCGAATTGTTGTGCAACAAATAGATTAAAACCCTCAAACTATTGTACAAACGTGAGCCAACCACTATCCTCTAAGTCTTTCCGGGTGTTATCGAACAATAGCAAGGCTTGACTATCGTTTGGCTCAATTCGCACCACTGGTGCCATAAAAAGGGTTCACGGTAAGCGATGTGAATGAGCCAGGCTTTGAACACAGCACACACAGGAGCATAACGCTCAAAGGATTACCAATGCTAGTAGAGGTGAAACAGTGATAATGGGAGGCATTAATGACATCGTGTGAAGGTGGTGGAGCTATTTGCTAGCCATGAAGAATAGTCATTACCAATGGTACAACCGTCGACGCTTTCAACTATTCAAAAGACCACACATATGTGTTACAACTATGCCATTTCAATCAATCAAAACCTTTGGTAAGTGGATAAACCATTCATGCAAGCAATAGTTATGCCATAGTTTAAAAACCAAACACACAAATCGAAACCAATACCAAGTTAATGCCAAAGGTTTTGATACACGATCTAGGTGTCATATTTAAATGATTTATATCAAGGTTTTAACCATAACACCTATGTGCCAATACATTTTTATGTATACCAATGCACCAAGTAGATCAATCAAAGAACATGTAAATCCCATCCCCAATGTATCACAAACTCAATGAAACAAAATTACACAATCAATCAAAGAATGTGAAATGAGTACAGATCAAAAGGGTTTTGCCAATTGCATAATGATAAGTAAAATGTAAACGCAATGGGCATATCGACAAGAATGATAATGACAATTCAATAATGATTTTAATGCGACTTCGAAAGATTAAGTTTTCACGCTTACAGTCGTGAAAATAAAAACAAAGGCAAGTGTGCAAATGACGCAAAAATAAAAGTGTAGTTTCACTTGAGAGTTGCGACGAAAAATTAAGGTTTGCAAAACACTGGTGTATGCAGCTTATACGACAGTGGAAAAATGTGAATTGGCTGCCAACATATATACAATTGATTTACAAAGGGAATAATTATATGTCGGTGTCGAGCATATACCTACCGAGGCTATAAGCTTGTAGAACAAGTACCTGCACCCATGAAAACCAAATACCTGATGTGAAAAATATCTAATGATAAATAACATATAACAACTATTTGATAAAATTGAACATGAGCATGCATACCTAAATCTGACGTGAAAAAAATTCTCCTCTAGGGCTAAGTGCAGATGATGACCCAGGGAATGTGAATTTGTAGATGGCGGGGCCAGGATCCTGTGGCTGAGAATGGATCGTAAAACGAAGGCTTTGGGCTCCTATAATAGAGTATGGAAGTTGGGAAAAAGGGGCTATATATAGTTGGTGGGCCCACAATGACACCTCATTTGTACCTGTCATTGTTGTTGAGCTGACGAGATAGTTGTGAGGATATTTGGAGATTGCGAAAGAATGAGGCTACTTATCCGGGAGTGGAAAGAGATAGGTTAGTGGTCTTGTCATATCACATGTTGTGAATTTCTTAGTTTGTAGGTAGGGGTTGTATGGAGGGTCGTACAGGAGATTTTTATTGTAGGGGCCCACTAGTGCATGGGAAAAGGAGGAATACCTGTGCACATGTGCGCGGGTAAAACTCAATTTCCCACACATAATGTCCAGCTCTGTTTGACACAGCCATGCATGTGGGCGTGGGGGTTGGGCAGACAGGAACACATTAGATGCATGCATATCTGACTGACATCTGTGCACTAATGTGTGGTTGTTTCTCATAAAGTTGTGCATTAGTGCACAACTGTGCAAATAACATGTGCACATATGTGTGCAACTGTCTAGGTGAAAGCCGTGCACTATAGGCAAGGCTAAGGGGTTGTAATTTTTTATATTTTTATGTTTTTTTATGGATGATAAAGTTGATCAAGTGTTTTTGCGTGGATGTAGGTGATCAATAGACTCCTAGATCACGATGTTAGTGCACTAGAGAGAGTGCGATTGGGACTATTTGTGGGAGGTAGTGAGAGAATATCTAGGTGTGTGGAGAGTTCCTACGGGCTGCCCAAGTTCTACCCCCTTATACGATCACAGAAGTTCCTTCTACAATATTTGATTGGGATGTGGAGCACAGATATATAGTGCTTCATTGTTAGAGGGGAGAAACTGAAATTCTCGGCCACAGAAGATGTGCACTTCCTGACAAGGCTCTCATTATGTGGGATGACCCTTCCTATCGATCCCCAGCTACCGGGGAAGGATCGAGTGGGTGACTTGGTGGCTTTCCACTGCACTGGGTCGAACCATATGTCGATTTTGGTCATTCGGATTGAGGTTATTGATGACCACTTGATAGAGTGTATTGTCACTATGGTGGTGAGGATATATGGATCCTTGTGGACTCAGGGGATCACTAGTGGTCAACTGAGGGTTGTGGAGAATTTCTTGGATGGGGACCTGTTTTCATGGGGTGTGCTTCTGCACACCAAGATGATGGGGCAACTGAACCAGTTTTGGCAAGCCGACTCCGGTGAATTCACATTCGGGTCCATTTTGGTGGCCTGGTTTTTAGAGAGGGTTCCTCTGTTGTGTTTGATGATTTTTCTCGATCCCATAGGTGATGAGAGCCATGTATGATGCAGTGGGCCCACATGTTTTCCTGACATGGAAGTGGGAGGGTAGACACTATTTTATGATTATAGTGGCTCGAGTGTGGCGTGAGATGCCATAGGTGATTATGAGGTATCCATACACAAGTATGGACTACCACCATGATCCAAACATGATGTTGTCACCTAGGGAGGACTGAGATTAATGAGGTATTTGCTTGTTTTATAGTTGTATGTTTTGAGATTTTGATAGATAGGATTGATTATATATATATATATGGATGTTGATTATATTTATGTTGTTGTTTTGGATATGTGGGACCGAGGGTGAGAGACGAAGGTTGTCAGGGAGTCAGGGAGTCGGGTGCTAGCTCGACCGATGCCAGTAGAGCTAAGGGTTGGATAGAAGTGGCGACGAGATGACACTAGTGTTGGACCAAGAAGAGAGCCACAAGGAGATGTCAAGGTGATGTTGGAGGACCTATACCGAAGCTTTGAGTGGGTTCTACAGGGTGTACCTGAGGGCATGTGGGCCCACATCCAAGATGAGCAGGTCCTGGAGTGGTGCGTCAGATTACCGACAAAGTGGCGGACCCTGATTCATTGAGAAGCGATGGTGAGGGAAGCGATGACTGATCGGATGCCTCCTAGACCTAAAGGGCCCCCAACTGATGGGGCACCTTCGGCCGATAGAATATCTGTGGGGGAGCTCTGGGGGCACCTTGAGTGCCGATATTTTGTATATATATGGGTTTATGGGCCCAATTGTGTATAGGGTATTGGATACCCACTTTTTGTACTCATAAGGGTGAGGGGAATTAGGAGCCTACGGGAAATTGTACATATATATATATTTTGTAAACAATTATGACATTTGATGATATATATATATATATATATATATATATATATATATATGGATATATTTTGGACCATTCATGTCCTTATGTGTTATGTTTTTATCTAATGATGTATTTTCCATGTATTGTGACAAATGTACGATGTTATGTATAAAATTATGTTAAATGTGATAAATTTCAATCTAATAATAGGTTATCCATGTGATATGATACTTTATTAAGTTGTCTTGGAATATGTGAAAATGTGATTGAATCAAAGTTGTGAGATAGGATTCTAACTTGCAGGTATTTGCAAAAGAGGCAAAGATCATGAACATGATATACATTGTTGAGTTGTAGGATGACAAGTTGGGAATTTGATAGAACACTAAGGTGACAAATGTGGCGGTGACTGGCCTTGACAAGGAGACTAATGATGGCATTGTATTCATATTGGTTGTTGGTGGTCAAACCTAAACATATGACACTAGAGTGGAGAAGGACATGTCAGGGAGTATAGAGGGACCAAGAGGCCGAAGCAATATTCTGGGTTCAACCGCTGGCACCGTCATCGTAACCGATATGGTAGGTTGATGGATGATGCATCTATCAATAACACAGATGATAGATCATAAATGAGGAGTGGTGGAAGAAAAGAATACTAAAAACTCTACAAATGTGTACAAAGAAAAACCTAAGGTAGGGTGGCTATTCTTATCCGTAAAAATTATTTAAGTACAACCCGTTGATGGGTTCTTTGAGAGGGTATCCTTCTGGAGAGGCCAAGATCTAGGCGCATTTAGTGAGGTAGTGTTGGATGATGTAGGTTCCATGCCATAATGACTTTAATTTCCCATGGTCGGGAGTATCGTGGGGGATATTGTAGGCTAACACAAGATCGCCTTCATTCAATGAGTGAAGGTTGACATGGCGGTCAAAAGTGGCTTTGGACCTCTTTTTAGATGCCTCATTATTTTGTAATGAAGATCAAAAATCTTCATCAAGTGACTCTAAGGTCAATAGGCACTTCTCCATTGGAGCAGTGTTAGGTAATAGCTCAATGGCAGTGCGTAACGTGGGGATTTCACACTCTATAGGGAGGGTGGCTTCGATCCAATAGACGAGGTGGAATGGTGTAAAACTGATGGAAGTTTTGACTACCGTGTGATAATCCCATAACATGGAAAACAACATATGATTCCAGTTGGTCTTGTGTTTGTTGGCGGTACGTTGTATCATGGTTTTGAGGACTTTGTTGACAACCTCAACATGTCTATTGGACTGAGGGTAGTATGGGGAGGAAAACTCATGGGTGAAGCTTAACTTTGAGGAGAGTTCTACGAAGATATTGTTCTCAAAGTGTCTACCATGATCAGACACTAATTGTAGTGGGAATCTAAATCAGGTAATGGCTTGGTTGAAGAAAAAATGCATTGTTGTGTCAGTGGTGTGTTGAGCACTCAACACACCCTAAAAATATTATGTTGATTTTTTCCTTTTGGGTACCACTTGATCTTTTGCACTATCTAATTCGGCTTCAATATGAAAAATGTATCCTTTTCTTATCATTTTTTACTCTCATTAAGTATTCCAAAGTTTTCTCAAGTCTATGAAAACCCATGAATTAAAAATTATTGACACTTAAAAAAGAATCAACGACCATAACACTTTCCCCGACACACTCAAAGATTCGACATAAAAAAAAATTAAAGATGAAGGAAAATCATTGAAGAAAACCATAGTCGTCGAGCATCGATCTTCATTGGCATCGATGAAAGGAATATTTATTTCACAGAAAGAATTACACAAGCATTTCGGCATCAGCAAGTTTGCTAGAAAGTAAGTCCATAGAAAATGTAATATTTTTCCCCAATCGCCGACCCTCGATACCTTTTGGGAATCGACAGTACAAGGTTTATTTTAACATGTGCATATTGTTGACAAACCCTGATTATGATTAATGTACATGAACAAACCACTTATCCTCATCTGCCACATGTATTTGTCAGATTGGATAAACATACAATCTAGTTTTCCCCTCAGGCGTTATTGGTTCCTGAGGCACAATTCGCACCGCAAGTCAGTTTTTCCACATCAGTGTCATACGATGAAACCAATCGACGTCGGAATTTGTTAACAAGAGGATACCAACGAAAACATTCACCACATATCACCGATCCCTGATCTATACACTAATGAAGCAATGTGATGGGATGTTTTAACGCTAAGATACACTTAGATTCAAAGAATTTAAAGAACTAATTAATTCCAAATATCGCATTAGTTATTACTTCTTGCATGGATCAAATCCGTCATTTGAAATTACAAATAGAGTACACTACCCTCCGTTGTCAACCTATGATGAATTGAATTGCATAGATTCGACTGCAGATTCCATTTCATTTTCACTCATAACCCAATTTAGTTGGATGATAAGACACAATAGTTTCTTCCCCGTTTAAATTCTTTCGAATTGTTCGTAAACAAGATCATCGTTGCATAAATAATATCAGAGCACCCAGAGGATCAAGAAGAGAAATTCAAAAAAGGATTCCAAGATTCTATGAGTATTAAACAACATGCTTAGCAAGCGTTACAGATATGTACCCGTCTGTGGATTTTTTATGCTTCACTTCATACATGTTCTATCAAGTGTTACTCTATATACATTCCCTAAAGGATTGATTTAAGTTGCAGGAACAATGCCTCCAAAGAAACCAAGCACTAGGAAATCGTTGAGGGTGGCCAAGCTGAAAGAATCAAAGGTAGGAGAAGGCTCTTCCCCAAGGCCAACAAAGCAATTAGAATTCACTTCAAGGCCAAAACCATTCATCGGGACATCAACCAAGAATATTTTCACTCAGCCTTTGGCCTTTGGAGACACAGAAGAAAGCATAGGGAACAAGGTGGTACTCCCGCATTGGGGAGAACTCTTCAAGAAGATCAAGCAGGAAGAATTCCCCGAATATACTATGCACAACAACCCTGATATGAGAAAGCTCGACGATGAAGCTTTTCTGAATACCCAACAATCATACCTGCACATGGTAGTGAGAAGAATTCCAATATTCTCTTGCATAAAACTCCTGAAGTGACTTATCAACCACACAAACACACAATGTTTTTTTATCAATGACGAAAATGGCGAGTGTGTCAAGGTATTCCTTTCGGTGGAGGTGCAAAATTACTACAAGCTCGGAGACCTGGAGGAGCAGTTGAACACCGATTTTCTTGTAAAATTCTATGCAAAACATGACACCAACCAGGTGATAGCTTCATGGTGGGGAGAGGATAAACACTACACCAATCGAACCTCTAGTTGGTACCAAATGACCAATTTAAGGGAGCTATATATCTACTTAATGGCCCTCATTTTTTGGATGTATGAGGAGAAAGATTGTTCCAGGTTCTTAGAGGCATGGATGACTCTAGCTTACACTGTAGCCATTTCAGGGAGAGGTTTTAACTGGGGTGCCATCATTTTCAAGCAGCTGATCATTTGCATTCAATAGGATTAGATGCCGAAAGAAGGAGAGACCTCATCCTTCTACATGGCTTCTTATTTATTGGATGTCATCTGCGCCATAAATGTATTTGTCGGAATGAAATTGAGCTGGCATGCCTCAGAACTCCCAGTCTATGTATGTTTTGGCATCTTATGGGAGAACAACTATAATAAATCCTTCTCCCTCATCTGCGACCAATTAATCGCATGCATTCATTTTATGATTTTCAAGAAAGAGTGTCCAAGATAGTCGGTTGTAGCCAAAAATATAATATCAAAGTTGGACACTGGTATCTATATGAGCACGATACCTACATCAAGATTTTTGGAGCCACTAGAGTACCAAATCTATTACCGGTGTATGTCCCTGAGCGACTAGTAGTAGGGGAAATCTGATACCAAACCATCCTACAAGGTTACAATGCTACTCTAGTAAAAGATAAGATGCGGGCATTCATACCTTATGAATTCCATATAGGTTTCTACATGGTAATAGACACCACTCAATCCAAGAAGGAAGGGTTGAGCCAATTGGAGTTTTGATTCCATATTGGTCATTTTCGCAAACATGGCCCAAAGGGTCTAGTCTTGAAGCATGCATTGCAGTTATCATCTTGCTGGCCATAAGCCCATGACAGGTTTGAAGATGAGATCTTCACGAAAAATTCTCAGGATTGGGATGAAGTTGTGGAAAGGATGGTCGATTCTAGGATGACCAGGTTCAAATCCATGAGCCTAGATGAAAAAGTGGCCCTGAATTTATACACCTTGATGAAATTACCGGGTTAGATGACCCTGAATTCACCATGCCACCGATCGGATCGCCGATAGGTGTTTTGGCTCATCCAGATACTGTCGAAGCATCGCAGAGGACCGGTGCATCAAACCCCTTAAGATAGTTTATAAATATATATGACGATGGTGAAATCCTAGAGGTATCTCTTGGTAGCCCTGTGCATATCGAAGAAGAAAATGGATCTGAGAAGACATCCTCTCCTATTCCCGACGTCCAAACCTAGGAGGTCCCGTAGAAATAAAAGGAAGCTGAGAGTGTCCTAGAAACGAATCTACTTGATGCATCTAAAACCCAAGAAGATATTCCTAGGGATGAAACAAGGTCAGACCAACTAGATGAAGGATCCCTACAACAAGATATCATGTTTCAATGACTAATGAACAAGTAAGTATCGAGTCTATCTCTGACACCTCTATTTCAATCAGAACTTAAACCCCAAATGAGAGGCAAATATAAGTCAGGCCTTTGGAGAATAACGAGGAAGTTCAAGAACCCAATCTTGAACAAGTAAACACCATCATAAGTCTAGGGAATACACTCACATGGGGAGATTAGCAGATCCCTGAACCTGTGGACAAAGTAGTTTTCATACATGCGATCTCCTATGATCGGAAGAGGAAGGATATTGTCCATAGAACCACCAAGAAAAGGAGGATCAATTTGGCTCACTCCATCCTCATCACTACAGATGAAAATTTGATAAACATGGAACATGCTAGAACATATGAACTTATCAGCATGGGGAGGGCGATCTCAGATGCCACCCTAGAGCTAAAATATATGAAAAGGAGTTGGCCTCCTCCCTGAAAGAACTAGAACATTTGTGCCACTTGGCTAAGTACTATTAGGACACCACATAGGTCGCAATGTACCTAACGAGTGAATTTTGGGAGGCCTATAGCAAGTTCATAGACTAAGCACATTCCAATCAAGTATCACTTTCTACGGGAACAGGTTGCAGAAAAGAACATCAAAGTTGAGTATGTGGGCACAAAAGAACAAGTGGTAGACATCTTTACAAAACCACTTCCATGGGAAGCCTTTGAATATCTTCGCCAAATAATTGGAGTTATTTCTACTCCAAAAATGAATGCTTTTTGAATGCTTATCTTATATGTCTTAGATGTACACGAGGAAGCACCATAAGAGGATAGTCTGTCAAGGGGAGCAGCCCTGGATGGAAAGATACCTTTGCCATTGGTGACAAAGGGGGAGAGATTTATCAGATGCAGAGGAAAGAGCCATGGTTCTAGGAGGAGAAAATTTATCAAATGTAGAGGACAGAGGCATGGTTTCAGGGGAGAGCATGAGTGATATGATTTCATTGATGCATCAAAGTGTTTCCATCAATGCCAAAGGGGGAGATTGTTGATTAAGGTTGGTTGTCATTGAATTCAACCCTTGAAGAAAGACCTGTAGCACAAAGGTTTGGGTAATGGACCCAATAGTGTTTGATGTAAATATGACTCATTATTGTTTTTTCATGGTTGATAATAAGTAAATATGAAGGAACTCCAAAGTGGTCCCCTTATGGTGAAATCCCTCATGGGAAGATGCTTTGTGGAGTAAGAGAAACCATGCTTAATTGTGGAATAATGAGATGAAGGAAAGTGAATTTGTCAGGGAAAATATCCTATATGGATAGTGCTTGTCATTTCATTTTCGGTGGTATGTGGAACATCACATAATTCCTCACGGTTAGAGAGTTATGGCCATGCGAAGTTGGAGACCTCAGGTTTGGGTAATGGACCCAAGTTTGTTTGATGGGTAATGGTATGAGTTATGATATACTTTTAGATAATACTATTCTATATGGATAGTACATGTCATGCCATTTCTAGTGGTATGTAGAACATCACATAACTTCTCACGGTTTGAGAGTTATGGCCTTACGAAGTTGGAGGACCCTCATATGTCATCTAGAAGCCCCAAAAGGTCAAAGTAATCAAAGTAGTTTAAGAGATTTTAAAAGGTAAATAATAAAGTGAAGTAATGAGTGTATTATAATTCAAAGTGAATACAAAATAAATTATTTCAATAATAAATTTAATGGAGAAATTAGAAGTAGACCCAACCCTAAAATATGGAAAGTGGGCCAAGTGACCTAGAAGATGTTTTTAAGGAAGCTACTTGGAGAGTATAAATAAGAGGCAAGGCTCCCTCATTTTAATCACACTTGAGAATATTGAATATCTATAGGTTTCCGAGGTAAAAAAAAGATATCTGAGCTGAAATTCTGAGGAAAGTGAAGAAAAGAAGGCCGAAATGCAAGGAAGGATAAATTCTTTTGATGGTGCTTTCTAAGGTATGTTATTTACAGGTCATCTCACCATTTTCGCTATAATTTTTTTCTATAATGATTAAGATACTGATATTGTTATGCAAGTTAGAAAACATATCCAAGTATCTTTGGTTAAAAATTCATCTTGTGGGTCGTTGTATTTTGGGAGTTACACTCCGTGGAAAATAGGGTTGTGGCCAGTCCTGAAACTAGTCAAAATCAGGTGTTTTGGGTAAAAATGTCATAACTTCTTCATAAAATATACAAATTATATGAGAAAAAATGTGTTGTTTAGGGTACATTCTTTAGTATTCTATGTAATAGTTTCAGATCATTTCATCAAAAATTTTGAGCAGGGCACGCTCTACAAGGTCGCTCTCTAGAATAAGCCAAAATTCAGCAAGGTATGCCATTTTTTCTATAACTCCTTTTCTGAGAGGTTCCAAGTAGTGCCACTTGGCATAATTGCACAAAAAACACTGAAAAACATTGTATATTATTTTCATTTATTTATACATTGCAGGTTCAAGGTTATGATTACTTCAAGTTAGGGCTATTGACTAATCCAAAACTAGGCATGTGAGACTAAACAAAAGTTTGATGAAAATGCTAGTCTCTTTTTTTTAAAGTTAAGGAAGGTTTGTAGGAATGTGATTATATACACCAGGTCTATTATAGAGCTACAAATCAGATTTGGATGAGGAAATTGATGAGGGCTTTTGGTTGAGGTACATGTTCAATACATGATTGAGATAAGTAGTTGATGAGTTGGCACATACATGAGGTGTATAGTTGATGATGTTGGTACATATTGATGAGTCACAGTTGATGAGTATTTGACACATGATTGGTAGATACTTGGTACATGGTTGTATGCACTTATTTATGGTACAGGTGGATTACAGGTTGGTGCATGGTTGATGCACTTGTTTATGGTATAGGCTGATTACAGGTTGAGATACAGGTTGATGCATGGTTGATGCATGGTTCATATTTATTGGTACAAGTTTATAGCAGTATATCTCATAGTGATAGTGTGACAATGGTTCCATCATTCTACTTCTACCTCAGGGTGGCAGGATGAGGCAAGGACAGGTGGTTGTAGCCACCTTCCGGTTGTAGCCGAAGAACATTGGGGATTGTAGCCTCCTTCTAGTTGTATCCATAGATTTGGGGATTTGGAGCTTCCCTCAGGTTGTAGCCTGAGAAACTAGGGGGTTGGAGACTCCTTCTAGTTGTAGCTGGAAAACAAAGGAAGTTGGTGTTTCCAATGAATGTAATTCCTCAAGACATATAAGAAAAAGCATTACGTGGTTTTCTCCCGATTTGGGTTTCCACATAAAACACTGGTGTACTGTGTATGTGTGTGATTGTTTATTTATTACTGCTCATTATTGGATAATAATTCTACATTGATATAACATTTGAAGAAAAAGGATTATAATTACACTATTACTGATTCACCCCCCCTCTCAGTAATCCAACAATTGGTATCAGAGCAGGTTCCTTCAAAAATTAGTTTAACCACTGAAAGGTAGGTCATGGAGAGTACCAACTCATATAAAAATGGAATACCACAGTTTGATGGACAGAAGTATGCTTTTTGGAGCATAAGGATGAAGGCATATATACAGGCACAGGGATTTCAAGTTTAGCAATCAATTGTAGATGGATACACAACACCAGCAGTTCCACCAACAAATGACAAAGCAGTGAAACTCGGTGAGAATAATTCCAAAGCCATAAATGCACTTTTGAATAGTCTCAGTGATACGGTATTCACCAAAATTGCACATTGTAAATCTGCTAAAGATATTTGGGACAAGCTTCAAAATATTTATGAAGGAGATTCAAAAGTTAAGGCAACAAAGCTTCAAACTTACAGAGGTCAGTTCGAACAACTAAAAATGAAGGAAGATGAAGATATCGCAGCCTACTTCTTACGAGTTGATGAAACAGTGAATGCAATCATAGGATTGGGAGAAGAAATCGAAGAATCTGTAATTGTTCAAAAGGTACTAAGATCTCATGCTATGAGATTCAACCCTAAGATATCATCACTAGAAGAAAGATCGAATCTAAACTCAATAAGCATGGATGAACTACATGGAATCTTCATAGCATATGAGATGAGAACTGAACAGGAAAATCCAGATGTAAAATAAGCAACCTTCAAAACATCCAAAATATCAAAGCAAAAGAAAAAGGAACAAGAAGAATATAGCAGCAACAACGACGTCTCGAAAGATGATGAAGAAGTGGCCAACTTCGTCAAAAGACTGAACAAGGGAACCAATGGTAGGTATAGAGGTAAGATTCGTTTAATTTGTTTTAATTGTGATGCTATTGGTCATTTTGCTAACAAATGTCCTCATAATAAAAAGAGAAATGATGAAGGTTACTTAAAAGGCAGAAAAACATATAAAGGTAAAAGAACAACAAAGAAAGTTTTCAAGAAAAACTTTTGCACCAAAGAAGACATCTCATCATCAGATGAAGATGAAGTCAGTGACAGTGAAACAGGGAGAGTTTTATTCATGGAAGTAGAAGACTCTGATAAAGAAGACTCCGAAGAAGAATATGAAGAAGCATATGAAGAAGAAATTGAAGAGGCAAAAGTTAACTTCCAAGAAGAATTAATGAGTTCCATAGAAGTTATCAGAAGAGAAAAGAAGAAAAAAATGAAACTACAAGTAGAACTAGATAAGAAAAAAGACACTCAAGAACTAGAACAAATGAACAAAAAATTGAATGTTCAAATAGAAGAAGATAAAAGAATTGAAGAAGCACTGAAAGAACAACTAGGAGGAAAGGACAGAATCATTGGAAACCTAGAAGCAGAGATTGACACACTAAGAAAGGATATTCAAAAGAAAAATATGCAGAATAGCTCAAAAGTTTTGGATGACATTATCAACAGTCAAAAATCTTATCTTGACAAGTCCAAACTTGGATACAATCAGACAAAAAAGGGATCAAGCTCCAAAACAATAGAGCAAGAAACAAAACCAAAAATTTATGCATAAACAATCAAAGGGGATAAAAAAATATACAAGGAAGATTATAGGGACACTCCTCCACCAAGAAGATTCGGATTTCAGAATCAACAACAAATAGACAGGCCTCAAGAAGAAGAAGGATTCATAAGATCTTCAACTACTAGGTATCAAACTATATTTTTTGGTTTATGTTATGCTTGTAATAATTTTGGACATAAAGTTGTAAATTGCAAAGCTAACAACATGAACAATAACTACTTTGAGAGCCATACACAAAGGGGTTATTCAAGAAGACCTAGTGAAACACAAAGAAGAAGTTACAACATGTTTGAATCCTTGAGCACTGAAGTGGAATGTTACAAATGTAACAATTTTGGACACATGGCCAAAAATTGCAAAATGACAATCCCTCCTAAAGAACCTCAACAGAGTCATAAACAAGAACCTCAGAAAATGACATGGATAAGAAAGCAAGATCAATATAGCAATGAAGAATTCACAGTCACTCTATAGGCTAAACAGAAGAAATGTGGTTGGTATGTTGACAGTGGATGTTCAAAACACATGATAGGTGATAGTGACAAGTTTCTTACATTACGAGAGGAAAGAGATGGATCAGTCTCCTTTGGAAATGATGATTCATCCAAAATCATTGGAAAAGGCATAGTCCGAATTCAGAACAAGAATGAAAAGGAAGAAAATGTTCTACTAGTAGAAGATATGAAACATAATCTTTTAAGTGTGAGTCAAATGTGTGACCAAGGTCATAAAGTTACTTTCAATTCACAAAAGTGTGAGATAAGAAAAGAAGGTTCAGGGA
>ML798391.1:192718-210686 GCA_009831015.1 Picea engelmannii | reverse complement strand
ATTATTTCAATAATAAATTTAATGGAGAAATTAGAAGTGGACCCAACCCTAAAATAAGGAAAGTGGGCCAAGTGACCTAGAAGATGTTTTTAAGGAAGCTACTTGGAGAGTATAAATAAGAGGCAAGGATCTCTCATTTTAATCACACTTGAGAATATTGAATATCTATAGGTGTCTGAGGTAAAAAAAGGATATCTAAGATAAAATTATGAGGAAAGTGAAGGAAAGAAGGCCAAAATGCAAGGAAGGATAAATTCTTTTGATGGTGCTTTCTAAGGTATGTTATTTACAGGTCATCTCACCATTTTCACTATATTTTTTTTCTATAATGATTCAGATACTGAAATTTCTATGAAAGTGAGAAATCATATCCAAGTATCTGTGGTTAAAAATTCATCTTGTGTGTCATTGTATTTTGGGATTTACACTCCGTGGAAAATAGGGTTTGTGGTCAGTCCTGAAACTAGTCAAAATCAGGTGTTTCGGGTAAAAATGTCATAACTTCTTCATAAAAGATCCAAATTCCATGAGACCAAATGTGTTTATTAGGGTATATTCTATAGTATTCTTTGTAATAGTTTCATATCATTTCATTAAACATTTTGTGCAGGGAACGCTCTACAATGTTGCTCTCTAGAATAAGCCAGAATTCAGCAAGGTATGCCATTTTTGCTATAACTCCTTTTCTGAGAGGTTCCAAGTAGTTCCACTTGGAGAAATTGCATAAAACATACTAAAGAACATTGTATATCAGTTTCATATCTTTATACATTATAGGTTCAAAGTTATGATTACTTCAATTTAGGGTTGTTGACTAATCCAAAACTAGGCATGTGAGACTAAAGAAAAGTTTGACGAAAATGATAGTCTCTTGTTTTTAAAGTTAAGGAAGATTTGTAGGAATGTGATAATATACACTAGGTCTATTACAGAGCTACAAATCAGATTTGTATGATGAAATTGATGAGGGATTTTGGTTGAGGTACATGTTGAGTACATAGTTGAGACAAGTAGTTGATGAGTTGGCACATACATGAGGAGTATAGTTGATGATGTTGGTACATATTGATGAGTAGTTGACACATGATTGGCACATACTTGGTACATGGTTGGATGCACTTATTTATGGTACAAGATAATTACAGTTTGGTGCATGGTTGATGCACTTGTTTATGGTACAAGTTGATTACAGGTTGAGATACAGGTTGATGCATGGTTGATGCATGGTTCAGATTTATTGGTATAGGTTTACAGTGATATATCTCACAGTGATAGTGTGACAGTGGTTCCATCATTCTACTTCTACTTTAGGGTGGTAGGACGGGGCAAGGACAGGTGGTTGTAGCCACCTTCCGGTTGTAGCTAGAGAAAATTGGGGGTTGTAGCCTCCTTCTGGTTGTAGCCAGAGATTTGGGGAGTTGGAGCTTCCCTCGGGTTGTAGCCTGAGAAACTAGGGGGTTGGAGCCTCCTTCCAGTTGTAGCTGGAAAACAAAGGAATTTGGTGCTTCCAATGAATGTAATTCTTCAAGACATATAAGAAAAAACATTCCGCGGTTTTCTCCCGATTTGGGTTTCCATGTAAAACACTGGTGTACTGTGTATGTGTGTGATTGTTTATTTATTACTGCTCATTATTGGATAATTATTCTACATTGATATAACATTTGAAGAAAAAGGATTATAATTATGCTATTACTGATTCACCCCCCCCCCCCCCTCTCAGTAATCCAACACACTTAATCGTTATTTTTAGTTAATTTTATGTTATAAATAAGAGCATCGACCAATTAGTCAAGGGTCAATGGTTGTTGTAAGAAACTTTATTTTTATGGTTTGTTAAGAATTATTTTGGAGCTACCTTTAATTGAGAAGTCCTTCCGGACTAGAGACAAGTTATATTTTCATCAGATGCATGTATGATTGGATGTGAAGAAGAACTATTTCTTATTTCATCTCATGAATGGATGCAGTAACGAGTAAGAGCAATTAAATTTATTGATAAGTTATCTGATGCAATGTTTACGGTTCTTTTCTTTAATGATGAAAATGAATCTTTGTGTTATTATGTGATTTATGATTAGAGTTGAGTGAATTATTTTTCTTACCATTGTTTATCACATGCATGTTTTCTTTGTATAATTCGTATCTCAGTCAGTAATTGGAATACTCACATGGTTAATGTATTAGTACTAGGCCTGTGGTATACGATCATTGTCTGCATGCTAGGATAATGGTTATCCCAAACCCAACCTCTTCTTTAGTAGTTAAGTTTGTTCCCATTTGTTTCCTAGTTGGTTTATGTCAGCATTCCAATATTATACCAATGACACCAAAATGAAAATACAAAAAGAGAATGTCTGAACCGAAGGATATGCCTTCACAAGAAAACATAAATCCCATCGATTAATTGTCTAGAAAGCAAGATCTAGAGAACCATTCCATTATTAAATGTTGCGGAGTCTAATTGGGCCTTGGTGGCGGGTTTGGTTCCTGTTGTTGAACTTAAGGGATTTAAGACCCATCAACAGAATTGGTGCTAGAAGGAGGGCTTGAAGAATGAATGGTTGAATACATATTCGATATAATATTTCAAACAACATGTAGATTCAAAACAACCCACATGCATGGCTAGTCATTCCCAAGATAGCCAACACATACTGAGAACTCCTGAAATGAGTGACACACCCCAGCCCGAGGAATAATGATTATTCCCTAATATACCTTACGCTCTTCCTTATGAGGAATTAAATCAATTTAGAAGAATCACCAGATCATACACCTGATAGATAGGTGCACTGTCTTTAGCTTTGATACTTAATCGAAGACAAAAAATAAGTATACCAGTGGTCGACACCCTTGACCAGGTTTTTGTGCATGCAATATAAGACCTAATAGATTTTGTGATCATTGAAATTGAACATCCTCTCAATTTGATCCCTGAAACTCCAACTAATGATGTCTATGAACCAAACGAGTTTTTGGAAGAGGAGGAGTTTAACTCAGAATCCAAAGATATGGAAGACAAAAATGACCATGATGAAGAAAGGGGAAACCCACCATAGAAAAATAAACCTTGGTTGGACAGAGATTCTTTGGCCATCTTGGGGTGAGTCCATAACCTTCCCTCACATTCAGAGAAGTTACTTCCTAATTTTGATCCCGAGACCTCAAGATTTCCTGAAGATCATACTAATAAATTCATACTAGCTATCAGACTGATGAATGTGCAGCATGAAGACATAGTTTGTAGGTTATTCCCCTACACTTTTGAGAACTCAACCTCCACATGGTATTTTAACTTACATGTAGGATCTATAACAGGTTGGACTAAGCTCCGAAAGGATTTTTTAGATAATTTTGTAGAGGAGACTACTACGGAAGCTATGATGGTGAAGTTTTTTGCTACCACCATGAGTCCCATAGAAAGGGTCAAAGAATTTAATCAAATATTCACCACCATATTAAACAAATTCCATCCCAAGGCTAAACCTACTCAGGATTTTCAAATCGAAGTATATGCTAATGCCCTCCGAGCTTCCATTTCCATGTTTGTGAAGAGAGCTTCCAAACGAACCCTGGCTGAGAATTTTGAAGAAGCTAAAATGATTGAGTTACAAATGAAGGGATGTAAGGAAGGTCAAGTCTCATTAGTCAAAAAATAAGTCCAACCACCTCCTGAGAGAGAACTCCTTTTGACCAGATCGCCAGGGAAACAAGCAAAACAAGTTTTTGAAAAGGGTAATGGAGACATAGAAGACCTACAACGCATGGTTAAGAAATTATCAAACCATATCATAGACATGAAGAGAAATGCAGGGGAAGGAAACCAAGGCCAAAGGCACTATAATCCTTTCTTTAAAAGGAACCCACTATTCAAATAAATTGAACCCCCCCAACTAAGATAAATATCATTTTGGGAAATGTAGAATCTAATTGTGTCTCTACTTATCACCAGGAAAACCACTCTGAAAGAGATTTCCCTCAATGGGTGCATGCCATGAATTTGATGGCCAATTGGATTCTAGAGAAAGTATCCCTGACCGAAAAAAATAAGTAGTTTAGTTATGCATGTTGTTGATTAGGAATATATTGATCCACCAGAAGATACAACCATGTTGATATGGGATCTTGACCTAATCATGGCTTCCAACGACTTATTTGAGTTTCAAGAGCCACTCGCAGAGGTCTTAGTTGTGCAAACGCAAAGTAAGGGTCCACCTGTCTCAAAAGATATTTCTACAACCCAAACTTCAGGGGGGAAGACAGCCCCCGATTTCCTAAAAGAACATTTTTCTCCCTATAAGAACCCTATAAGCATCCATACTCGAGAATCACCCAAACTAGATTACAATGTAGTTGAATATTTGAAGAAGTTGAGGGCTAATATATCAGTTATGGAAATATGTAGAATCCCTCAAAAAAAATACTTCCTACTACAAGCTTTGAGATCAGTAGAAAACCCTATGACAAGAAATGATCAGGAAAAGAATCTAACTCCCACAAATCTAGTAAATAAATCAACTGTAAACACCTGTTCCAAAGATAAGAGGGGAAAACCTTTTGTCCTACCATTCCTTTTAACATTTGAAGTTTTCAATAGGAACCTCCACAATTGTTTGGTCGATTCAGGAGCATATTCCAATGTTATGCCCTTGTCTATTTGCAAAAAATTAAATGTTTTTACTCTCAAAAGAGATAAACATGTAATACAACTAGATAGAACCTAGGTCAAAGTCATTGGAGAAATACAAGATGTAATGATCAGAATAGCGACACATCCTAAGTTTTTGCAAGTGATTGATATCATTGTAGTAGATATCCCATAATCTCATGGGTTACTACTAAGCCGATATTGGTCTAAGAAGTTAAATAGATACTTTAGCACATATTGGGCACACCTTTGGCTATCATTGAAGGGATACAAAAAAATGATCAGAATTGATAGGGAAAGGTATCTGAAACATACTGTCACTGACCTAGAAACCCTAAATGAACCCTCAAAGGCAAATTTATCTGTGCTAGGAAATTATTCATGTGATTCCTACTTCAGAAACTTCTCCCCTCTCCCATCTGAGGTCCCTCTTGCTCAAAACTCTTAAATTTTTTTTCAAGAGAAATCATTGACACAGATTGAGGAAGCCTTCTTCTATTAAGAACCTGTGTTAGAAGTCATAGAACTAGCAGGACGAAAAGAGGAAAATAATAGGGGAGGAGAAGCTGACGCATGTTTCCCACAAGTTTGGACCCTATATTTTGATGGATCTAAATTTCAATAAGGGTCGGGGGCAGGGTGTATTCTCATTGATCCTAAAGGTAAATGACATTTCCTGTCTTGTAGACTAGAATTCGAATGCACAAATAACATTGTCAAGTATGAAGCTTTAGTAAAGGGGATAAATAAATTCGTAGACTTAAACATCATAACATTAAAGGTTTTCAGAGACTCTGAAATCATTGTTAGATAGATAAGGAATACTATACATTGCAATTCCCCACACCTGAAGAATTACCAATAGGAAGTGCACAAGGTAATAAATCATTTTGAAGATTTCAACATTACATCAATTCCCAGAGCGAAGAACATTCTTGTTGATTCTCTGGCCACCGTTGCCTTAAGGCTATCACCTCTAAAGGATTATGAAGCTTCTTAGTTCACTGTGGAACTATTATATAAACCCTTAATGCCTAACAATGTTTCTAACTGGAAGGTCTTTGAAAGAGATCAACAAATCATAAATGTTTTGACTAACCAAGATAATTTTAAATACTTGGCCATTGGTGATGAAGTATTCTAGGGAGAGTCGACGGAAATAATTCTTCATATAGGTCAACCAATGGAAAAATCAAAGTCTCACACAATCCTGAAAGGGATAGCCAACTTAGAAAACCTTTTTGATCTAAAGGAATGATTTAAGGGGCTAAAAAATGCCAAAACTGGTAGTTCCAATCCCATGTATGAAACTATAAATCTCGGAACCCCGGAAAACCAAAAAAATATAAACCTTGGAAAAACCATATCTAAAGAGGAAAGGAAGGCCTATCTCAAACTCTTCAGACAATATCAATATGTCTTTTCATGGTCCTACCGAGATCTGAAAACTTATGATACCCGCATCATTCAACACATTATTCCATTGAAACCCGAAGTGAAACCCTTCCAACAGAAGCTCCAGAAATATCACCCATCCCTGGAACCTCTCGCGTGTCAGGAGTTGAAGAAACTTTTATATGCCAAAATTATCTTCCAGGCTAGGCATTTTGCGTGGGTGGAAAATTTGGTTCCTGTAAGAAAAAGGTCTGGAGAAATCCGCTTATGCGAAGGTTTTAGGAACCTCAACAAAGCTTCGGAAAAGGACAACTACTCAGTCCCACTAATGGAGAAAATCTTGCAAACCATGTCTAGGTCTGATAATTTCTCTCTGTTGGATGGTTTCTCGGGCTAGAGGCAAGTTCTAGTTTCAGAGGAAGACCATTTCAAAACTACGTTTTGAACCAAGTGGAGAACTTTCGCTTACAAACGCATGCCCTTTGGGTTAATCAATGCAGGAACGATCTTTCAGAAGGCCATGGACATAGTGTTTCAATGAATAATCAACAACTGTGTAGTGGTGTACTTGGACAATGTGACTATGTATTCAAATAACAGAGAAAATCACATCCAACACCTAACCCAGATTTTCGAAAGGTGTGAGAAATATGGTATATCCTTAAACCCTAAGAAAAATATTTTCGGTGTCGAGGAAGTAAATCTTCTAGGCCACATTATATCTCAAACATGCATTCTCATAGACCCAGAAAGGATTAAGGCTATATCACAACTTACATTTCCCCACAACAACAAAAACTATGCAAACGTTCTTCAGAAAAATCAACTTTGTGAGGAAATTCACCCCCGATTTCGCCGAAACTATCAAACCATTAAAAAAGATGATTCGTAAAGATGTTGAACTCAAGTTGGATGATGAACAAAACAAGGCCTTCAATTATATTAAGACTCTTATATCTCAAGCCCCCTGTTACGAATTCCCAATTTCAATAAATATTTCTTCCTCTATACTTTTGCCTCCAACCAATCATTGGACCCAGTATTGATTCAGAAAGATGATGACAATAATGAGGCCCGAATTTCATTCTTGAGCACTAACCTTCCGGGGGGAAAAATAAAATTCCCTGCTATAGATAAGCAGGCCTATGCGGTTTATAAGGCGGTAAAACATTTCAGATCTTACATCCTCAAGAATCACACCAAAGTAATCGTGCCTCACACTGTAGTCTGATCCATATTTACTCAACAGGAGATGGGGGAAAGAAGAAGGAATTGGATGGAAGTAGTTCAAAAATTTTATTTAGATATAAAACCTGCTAAACTAGTTAAAGGACAAGGATTATTCCAACTAGCAGTTGAGGCTCAAGACCAAGTAAATGAAGACTCCAGATGGGAAAATGAAATGGAATTATGGTGTGGTGAAGCTTCATACATTTCCCCAGGACAAGAGTCTTGGTATGAGAATTTGACTTATCTCCTGCATCATGGGACTTGCCCAGAAGACCTAAAACCCAAGGAAAGGAGAGCCCTTAGGTTAAAATCAGCACAATATAACCTCATAAATTCGGTACTCTTCTGGGTTAATTATGATGGGGTACTTTTAAGATTCCTCGAACGTGAAGATGTAGACAAAGTTCTAAAGGAGATCCATGATGGTCCTGTAGGTGGACATTTTGGAGGAGACACTACCTCTCATAAGATACTGATATTTGGCTATTATAGTCCCACTTTTTTCAAGGGCTCTCACACATACGCTAGAAACTATAAAACTTGTCAAATAAGCACTAGGAGAGAGAAGAGAGCAGCAGTCCCACTCCAACCGGTAACCGTTTCTAGGAATTTTGAGCAATGGGGGTTAGATATCCTAGGAGATATTACACCAAGCCCTTCAAAACAACACAAGTACATTTTTATTACCACCGATTACTCCACAAAATGGGCAGAAGCCATTCCTCTGACTCATGTAAATGAGAAGGTGGTAATACAATTCATAGAAAAACAACTAATCACAAGGTTTGGTGTCTCATCTGTTCTTGTTTTTGATAATGCAGATTATTTTTCTTCCACCTTATTAACAGATTTTTCTCTAGATAAAGGAGTCATAATTAGATACTTTGCAAATTATTATCCACAGGGAAACAAAGTGGCAGAATTGACTAGTAAGAATCTAGTAAGGATATTGAACAAAATGGTTGCAAATAACTAGAGGAACTAGAATAATCTACTCCACAATGCTTTATGGGTAGATAGGGTTACACCCAAGGAAGCTATAGGAAATTCCCCATACTTTCTAGTATACGGACAGGAAGCCATTCTCCCAAATGGTCTATATCTCCCATCTCTTCAACTTGCTCAGGAGTCCAGGGGGCATCCCTCATCAACCTTACAACAAAGAATTGACACCCTACTCATATTAGAAGAAGAAAGGGAGAAATCAAAATCAAAATTATTAGCACATCAACATATCGTTAAAATATGGCTTGACAAGAATAAGTCGAAGAGAAGAATTTTTAAGTAGGATACTTATTCTTGAAATTTGACAGAGAAAACAACCGTAAAGGCAAACATTCTATGTTTCAGAATATATGGCTTAGACCTTTTCAGGTGGCCGAGAAGATTGGGGCAGGCACTTATCAGCTATAGAAAATAAAGGGGGAACCCGACACCCTCTCGGTGAATGGCCAAGCCCTAAAACAATACTTTCATTAATATATATATATTGTTTATGCTTTATGTGCATACGTTTATGATTTTTGTTTTTGGCCAGGTCGATTGTGAAATGCATTTTTCTTTTGTTTTCTTTTGATAATTGGACCTCTAAGATTTTGAAGATTGTGTTTGGAAAGACAATGTTCAACCTTAAAACATGCAACATATCAAACTCTCTTCCTAACTCGTCACTCACATTCAAACACAAGAAGTGTTGGGGAACCTGCAATTGTTCGGGGGGTCCTCTATCTAACCTGCGCAGATGAACAACTTTGGATAAATGTCAAAAGTGTCTGCCTGGTGGTCTGTTAAAATATTAAGGGAAATAAGGAAATATGGAAAGGACTACATGTACCTCAGAGATAGAGCTAGTGAGTTTCACCTCAACCATCTCATATTTCAAAATACCAGACATCATCCTCTCTCGCTCACTCAGGGAATTCTACCAAAATAAAAGTTAATTGTATCAAATGAGCACACAGTAGGAGAGGGTATGCATATATCTATGTCGGGTCTATGGGCGCTCACTGGCAGTGAAGAAACACCATATCAAATGAATGTAGATATCAAGGGGCTAGTTCCTGTGAATTCTTTTCTAGAACTCTTGTCAAAAAAGGGCATGGGTCAGGATCATAGGAAAACAAGGAATAATTAAGGTTGAAAACCCCATAGGAAGACCCAGAGGAATCAACCAGAGAATTTCAAATGCAAGGGTAGAAGAGGCTCTGATATAAAACCAATTAATCTCTCCACCATCTTTTTTCATCATCCCAACCCAAAGGAGGAACAAATATTCTACTTTCGCTCAGTAAGTCACCATTTGTTAATCACTCAACACACCCTAAAAATCCTATGTAAAATTTTTCTTTTTGGGTACCACTTGATCTTTTTCACTATCTAATTCGGATTCAATATGAAAAATGTTGCATTTGCTTATCATTTTTTACTCTCATTAAGTCCTCCAAAGTTTGCTTGAGCCTATGAAAACCCATGCATTAAAAATACTTGAAACTTAAGAAAGAATCAATGACCATAACACTTTCCCCGACTCTCTCAAAGATTTAGCATTGAAAAGAATTAAATATTAAGGAAAATCGTTCGATAAAAATGTAGTCGCCGAGTGTCGATCTTCATCAGAATTGGAGAAAGGAATATTTATTTAACGGAAATCATTACACAAGGATATCATCGATAGTCGATCCTCGAAGCATTTCAGAATCAACGAGTTTCTTAGAAAGTAAGTCCATAGAAAACATGAATTTTTCCCCAATCGCCGACCCTCGATACCTTTTGGGCATAAAAAATCCTAGGTTTATTTTAACA
Source organism: Picea engelmannii (assembly GCA_009831015.1). NCBI lineage: Eukaryota > Viridiplantae > Streptophyta > Pinopsida > Pinales > Pinaceae > Picea > Picea engelmannii. The sequence continues at coordinate 200,608 of ML798391.1, read as the reverse complement.
CATGCATCTTGTTGAAAAACTGTGATTCTAATTAATGTACATGATCAAAAAACCTATCCTCATCTACCACGTGTCTTTGTCAGATTGGATAAACATATGATCTAATTTTCCCCTCAGTCGTTATTGGTTCATCGTTGCGCAAATAATATCAAAGCATCTAGAGGAGTGACATAAGCAATTCATAAAAGGCTTCCAAGATCTCATGAGTATTAAAAAATAGGCTTAACAAGCATTACAAGTATGTACTAGTCTGTGGATTTTTTATGCTTCACTTCATACATGTTATATCTGGTGTTACTTTGTATGCATGCCCTAAAGGATTGATTTTGGTTGTAGGAATAATGCCTCCAAAGAAACCAAGCACTAGGTGATTTTTGAGGGCGCCCAAGATGAAATAATTGGAGGTAGGAGAAGGCTCATCCCTAGGGCCAATAAAGAAATTAGAATTCGCTCCAAGGCTGTAACCAGTCATCGGGACATCCACCAAGAAGATTTTCAACCAGCCTTCGGCCTTTGGAGACACAAAATAAAGCATAGGGACCAAGGTAGTACTCTCACATTGGGGAGAACTCTTCAATAAGATCAAGTGGTAATAATTCCCTAAATATATCCTACACAGCGACCCCGATATGAGAAAGCTTGACGATGAATTTTTTATGAATATCTGAAGATTGTACCTGCACATTGTAGTGAGAAGAACTCTAGTATTCCCTTTCATATAACTCTTGAAGTGGCTTATCAACGTCACGGACAAACAAATTTTTTTGATTAATGATGAAAATGGAAAGTGTGTCAAGGTCTTCCTTCCAGTGGAGGTGCAGAATCACTACAAGCTCAGAGACCCGGAGGAGCGGATGAACATCGATTTTGTTGTAAACTTCTATGAGAAACACGACACTAGTCGGGTCATGGCTTCATGGTGGAGAGAGGATAAAAAGTACACCAATAGGACCTCTGGTTGGTGCCATATGACCAACTTAAGGGACTCATATATCTACTTAATGGCCCTCATTTGTCAGTTGTATGGGGAGAAAGATTGTTCCCGATTCTCATAGGCATGGATGCCTCTATCTTACATTCTAGCCATTTTGGGGAGAGGTTTTAACTGGGGTGCCATCATTTCTAAGTAGTTGAGCATTTTCATTCAACAGGATCAGACGCCAAAAGAAGGAGAGACCCCATCCTTATACATGGATTCTTATTTATTGGACGTCATCTGCTCTAGAAATGTCTTTGTCGAAATGAAATTGAGCTGGCACACCACATAAATCTTGGTCCATGAATATTTTGGTGTCTTATGGGAGAATAGGTACAAGAAATAATACTCCCTTATTTGCGACCAATTCATCGCGCGCATTCATTTTATTCTTTTCAAGAAAGAGTGTCCAAGACTGTCGGTTGCGGCCAAAAAGATGATATCAAAGGTTGTCCACTGGTATCTGAATGAGCATGATACCTACATCAGGGTTTTTAGAGCCACCAGAGCACCACAAGCGTTATCGATGTATGTCCCTAACCAACAAGTAGTAGGGGAAATATGCTACTAGACCATCTTGCAAGGTTACAATGCTACTCTGGTAAAATATAAGAAGTGGGAATTCATACCTTATGGATTCCATATAGGTTTCTACATGATAAAATACACCGCTCAAGACAAGAAGGAAGGGTTGATCCAATTAGATTTTTGATTCCAGACTGGCCATTTTCGCAAGCACGACCCAAGGGGTCTAGTCTTGAAGCACACATCATAGGTATTGTCATGTTGGCCATATGCCCATGACAGGTTTGAATATGAGATCTTCACGAAGAACACTCAGGATTGGGATGAAGTTGTGGAAAGGATGGTCGATCCTAGGATGACTAGTTTCAAAACCATTAGCCTAGATGAACAAGCGGCCCTGAATTTATAGACCTTGATGAAATTACCATGTTAGACAACCCTAAATTCACCAGGCCACCAATCGGATCGTCGATAGGTCTTTCAGCTCAGCTAGATACCGTCGAAGCATCACAGAGGACCAACACATCAAAACCCTTGAGAAAGTTTATAAATATTTATGACGATGATGAAATCCCATACGTATCTCTTAGGACCCCTATGCATATCGAAGAAGAAAATGGATCTGAGAATACATCCTCTCCTATTCCCGACTTCCAAACCCAGGAGGTCTCACAAAAAGAAAAGGAATTCGAGAGTGTCCCAAACACTAAGCTACCCGATGCACCGGAAACCCAAGCAGATAATCTTAGGGACGAGACGAGGTTAGATGAGCCAGAGGAAGGAGCCCTGCAGTAGGAAATCAGTGTTTCAACGAATGATGAACAAGTAAGTATCAAGTCTATTGTCAACACCTCTATTTCAATTGGTACTCAAACCCTCGATGAGTGAAAAATAGAAGTCAAGCCTTCATAGCATAATGAGGAATTTCAAGAACCCAATCTTGAACAAGTGTACACCATCGAAAATCTGGGGAATACACTCACATGGTGGGATCAGTAGATTCTTGAACCTGTGGACGAAGTAGTCGACATACATGCGATCACCTATGATTGGAAGAGGAAGGATATTGTTGAGAGAACCACCAAGAAAACGAGGATCACTTTGGATTGCTCCATCCTCATCACTACAGAGGAAAATTTGATAAAAACAGAACATGCCAGAACATCTAAACTTATCGACATGAGGAGAGTGATATCAGTAATTGGAATACTCACATGGTTAATGTATGAGTACTAGGCCTATGGTATATGATCATTTTATTCATGCTAGGATAAGGGTTATCCCAAATCCATCCTCTTCTCCAGTAGTTAAGTTTGTTCCTATTTGTTTCCTAGTTGGTTTATGTCGGATTTCCAATATTATACTAGTGAAACCAAAAATAAAATACAAAAAGAGAACGTCTGAACCAAAGGAGAGGCCTTCAAAAGAAAAAATAAATCCCGTCGATTAATTGGCTGGATCGCATGATCTAGAGAAACATTCCACTAATAAACACTACAGAGTCTAATTGGGCCTCAATGGTGGGTTTGGTTCTTGTTGTTGAACTTAAGGGATTTTGGACACATCAACACGGTGTTGTTAAATGTGGGCATGGATTTGGCCCATTTGGTAAAGTAATCAATTGCCAAGATAATGTACTTGTTTCCATTAATAGATGGAGGATGGCAAGTCATGAAGTCTATGTCCCATTTACAGAAGGGGTTGGCTGTGATGACTAGATGTAGAAGAGTTGGTGGATCTCATGCTTTGTTTGCATAGAGATGGAATTTGTCACATCGCTTGACAGTGTGGATGAAATCATGAAATAAAGTGGGCTAGAAGTACCCTGATTGAATGATCTTTTGGGTGGTGGACATACCTGAGAGGTCACCACCACAAGCATCACTGTGACAATCGTTCAAGACTCTGTCAACTTCGTCAATGATAAGGAATCTATGAAGAATGGTGGTTAACCCATGTCGATAGTGAACATCTCTGATGAGGAGGTATCAAGGGGCCTGATGGAAAATGTGTCAACGATCGTCTCTAGAGAGATGATACCCAAACTTTTTTTTTCGAAGGTAGACAAGGAGTTCGTTGTACCGGGGATCATTGGAGGGGATGAAGAAGAGGTATTCATTGGTAAAATCCTCATTGACGGGGGAAGATTTAGCATCTGAGGGAAAAGTTTTAAAGAGTTTGGCTAGGATGAGAGATTTCTTGATTTTGGGAGTAGATAAATCTAGATCGTATTTCTGGAGGATGACGATCCATCAAGAAAATTTTCCATTAATTTTCCATCGACTAAGCAAGTATTGCATGGGGTTGGAATTTACTACGACCTTGGTAGTTTGAAGCAGAATGTAATGTAGTAGTTTTTGGACTGTGAGGACAGCTGCTAAGGCAAGTTTCTCATCATCATTATACTTCAAGGGTGGCCCTGAAAGGTTTTTAATAATGTAGTAAATGACATGTTCATGACCATCATCCCCTAATTGGACAAGGACTCCTATTATTGAGACAGTTGAGGCTGATAAGTAGAGGATGTAATTGTGATCATAGGTTGGGGGACTAATCAAATGGGCATTGGATAAGTCGGTTTATAAATCATAAACATTTGTTCATCCCATCGAAATGGGATATCATGTCACAGTAGGTGGAGAAAACCATGCACATGAGTGGCGTAGTCTGGGACAAAGTGACATAGAAAGTTGTCTTTGAATTGAAAAATCTACAGTTGGCATAATTTCCTAGGTGGTGGAATTTATATGATAGCTTGGACCTTAAGGGGATCCACTATGATGTAGTGTTGGGAGACAATGAACCCAAGGAGGCATCTGAGCATGATGAAAAATATTCACTTGAGGGGGTTCAAGTGGATATTGTACTGGCGACATCGTTGGAAAACAATGCGTAAATGATCTAAATGTTAAGTTTGATTTTTGGATTGATCAGTGAGGTCATCCAAATAAGTAAGGATGATGAAAGCAAGATCATGGAAAAAATAGGTCATGGCCCGTTGGAATGTAGCACCTATGTTATTGAGTCCAAAAGGCATGAAACAATAAGAAAAGGTACCCCAAGGGGTAGTAAAAGTGGTTGTGTATTGATCTTCTAGATGGATTTGGATTTTATTGTAGCTGGAGAACTCATCCATAAATGACAGTGCCTCATGGCCGACATAGACATTGATGATTTGGTCGATGAAAGGGGTTGGAAAATTGTCTTTGGGACAAGAATGGTTGAGATCACGAAAGTCTGTACATACACGAATAGTGCCCTTTTTTCTTTTTACGGGGACGGGGTTGGAGACCCATGAAGTCTACGCAATGGGGTAAATGAAACCTGTAGCACGTAACTTGTCAATTTTGTATTTGATAAATGTATCTTTGGATGGGTTAAGGGGGCGTTTATTTTGACGAACTGGGGTGACATCTATCCATGTGTCAATTCAATGTTCGATGATAGAAGGATCGATCCCAAGCTTCGTCGTATATGACCAGGAAAATTCCTAAAAGAGAGATTTGTAAGAAGTGAGTTCTTTAGGGGAGCATGCGGTGCCAATGGTGATTTCTTCTATGATTCTCAGTTTAATGGAAATGTAAATTTTGACGTTGGGAGAGATGTTGGAAATGTTGCCTTCTTCAAAAGCATATGGGGTAGGAATAATGTTGTTTAACCAATATATATGCCTCAAAGGAATAAAATCCTTGGTTTCAATTACACACATGGAGGCTTGGACAGGAGGGTGAAAGGCCTCCTGTGAAATAAAAAGTTCTCAATGATGGAGCGCATTCCATGGGAAATCGGGGGAAGTGATTTCCTCCAGGATATCTTCATCCCAGTGAAAAATAAGAGAGTACAAGGGGATCTTGGGAGGTGACAAGGGGAATTGTCAATGTGTAAATTTTATTGTCCTCAAGTCATGAGCACATAGACAGGATATCATGTATAGGGTGCGAGGGACGTTGGACATAAAGTGACTGTCTTGATATCAAGGAGGGTACCTCATTCACTCAGGAACTGGTGATGAAATATATTGAATATCAGTAATGTGACCCGTAGTAGGGAGTGGTTGAGAGGGATCTATATGATATGTTTGAAGTACTACAGTTAATGTTTAGCGAAATTGAGGTAGATCCGAGCAATGATGAGTGTAGTGGCCATATTATGAATAGATGGCACAAGCGAATTTGGTTCACAAGCCTTTATTGCGTGTGGTTGAGGACTCCATATTAGAATTGGATGTACTAGGTGGAGTGGTGAGTAATGGGGTTTCTCTAGGGAGATAGATCTGATTGCATAACTCAGGAAGAGTAGGACATATTTTAGTGGAGTGTCCTCTTTTTCATAGTGCACAAGGAGATTGAGCTCAGGGAGGAAGTGGAGTTGTGGGCTTATTCTTCTTTTGTCTTCCCCCAGTGGTGGTAGTCTTGCTGCCAGTTGGGGGTGGGGCTGGTGTGGAAAGAGCCTATTGTTAAGTTTTCAGACCCCAACCCAGTTTCAGTCTCGTTGATTTTCAACCAAAGTTTCAGCATATATTACAACATTGTTTCAGCATATAAAAACTTAATAGAAAATAAACTTCAGAACTAAAACATGAGGATTATGAACATCGTTTTCAATGCAGAAATAAAATATCAGCAACATGAAAAACTCAGAAAATATAGACACAAAGATATTCGGTCTAACTTCGACCCTGGAAAAACCCACAAGGGGAAAACCAGTGAGAGAGGGCTTTGTATTATTTATGAGCTTCTGAGAAATTCTTTTACCGCATATTCATCTTCAGAAATTTACACAAACTTATATAGACATTCATCTAGCTTTGCTCCTCGATTTCTAAACCAGAAATCCGTACAACTGTACACCTGTCCCAGCGATTAATGCTGCACGAACTGTCTCGAAATTCATGCCAAAACTCTGCTAAGACTCAATTTCTGTGCCACTAAATGTTGTTCGGCAACTTTGGAATGCATGCCAATACTCCCAGAAATTTCAGTTGTTGTCTCTTTTCTTCAGCTCGACCTCTCTCTTGCTCTCTCTTGTTCTCTCAACAAGAATGCTTGAACTTCTCTTGTTCTCTCAACAAGAATGCTTCAACTGCCCAAGAATGGGTGCACCCTCTTGCCTAAGTCGACGTCATGAGGGAAGGTGAGGAGTTTTCTAATCTAACGATTGAGATTAGATTAGATGAGTGGCTGAGATTTGGTGTCTCTTCAATCACCCTCACTTTAATCATAAAGTCACATTTTAATTTGCATCTCACAAATTAAATGACTAGGACTCACATTCGGCACTTTCTCCCCCTTAGGCGCCTAGGGAAGAGAAACACTTGCCTTGGTACTCTATTTTAATTAAAATTTAACACTCCCTCATACCGAGGAAAGTGTTACTCACCACTCCAAGCTTGTCCCTAAAAAATACAAACTTGCCCATGTTCAATGCCTTAGTGAGTATGTCTACAACCTGCTCCTCAGTAGAGATGTATTGTAGCTCCACAGCTCCTCTCTAAACATAATCACGGATGAAGTGATACCGAATCTCGATATGCTTAGACCGGTCATGAAAAACTGGATTCTACGAAAGTTTAATGCAACTTTGATTATCATAGTAAATCACGGTAGGCCTCAACTGCACACCGAACAATCCAACCAACATCTTGCAAAGCCAAAGGGCCTCACAAATAGCCTGACTAGCTGCCATATACTCAGCCTCTGCCGAACTCAAAGTCACTGACTTCTGCTTCCAACTAAACCAAGATACAAGTATTGATCCCAATCCAAAGCAACACCTTGAAGTTCTTTTCCTATCACTGACACATCTTGCCCAATTTGAGTCTGTATAGCCAACCAGACGAACTCCATCTCCTCTATGATAGTCCAGACCATAATCTACCATACCACAAAGATACCTGAGCACATGTTTTTCTGCCACCCAATGCACTCTCCTCAGCTCCACCATGAACTGACTGAGAGTGTTGGCAGCAAAACAAATATCTGGCTTGGTATTGACCAAATACATCAATGACCCGATCAACTGACGATACAACATGGAATCCACCAACTGTGACTCAGAAGCATGAAGCTTCTTCCAGTTGGTAATCATGGGAGTGGTCATGGGCCTACTATCCCCCATCTGAAATATGCTCAGAATATCACACAAATACTTCCCCTGTCCCAGGAAGATGTGTCCAGGTTCCAGCCAAACTTCCAATCCCAAAAAGTAATGCATCAGTCCAATGTCTGTCATCTCGAACTCTAAAGAAAGGCTTTCCTTGCAGCTGCTGATGAGTCTCTCTGCCCCTGTAATAAAAAGGTCATCCACATATAGCAGAAGAATGAGAGGATCCTCTCCAACCATAATGAAGTATAGGTTGGGATCTGCCTCACTCTTCTCAAAACCCAACT
>ML798391.1:169532-190116 GCA_009831015.1 Picea engelmannii | reverse complement strand
AACAATGCCCTCCACAAAAGCAACCCATTGTTTGGAAACACCATTCAATGTTGTTCTCACAAGATCACTGTCAGCTATGGCTTCCCCCACATCTCCAAGCTCATCCCTCATGTGTGTCAATCTAGTAAGGTATGTGACCACATTTTCAGCCTTGGTCATTTTTATGTTCTTTAGTTTTTCCCTCAAAACCATTTTCCGGTTCTCATTTGTACTCTGGTACAATTTAGTCAAAGACTCCCACATCTTATAGGCATGAGTATTCCCAGTCAAGTGAGGAATCAAATGATCCTTGATGGCATCAATAATAAATATCTTAGCCTTGATACTCTTCTTATTATAGGCTGCAAGAAGAGTAGCATCAGTAGGTACCATAACAGGATGAGTAGTGGTATTCTCCACAATGTCCCACAACTCGTTCTCTTGCAAAAGCAAGATCATGCTCTCCTTCCAAGCACCAAAATTTGCTGCCCCATCAAGTCTGTCTTCAACCCTCAAACCAGTAGCCATGGCCCTCTTCCTACTGAAAATCCCAAATTCAAAAATCTGCCCTGTGAAGTGACTGATGTCCCTACTTTCTGTCTGCTGAAATTTTTGCTTCTCTTCAACTCAGCTCTGATACCATGTTAAGTTTTCAGACCCCAACCCAGTTTCAGTCTCGCTGATTTTCAACCAAAATTTCAACATATATTACAACACTGTTTTAGCATATAAAAACTTAATAGAAAATAAACTTCAGAACTGAAACATGAGGATTCTGAACATCATTTTCAATGCAGAAATAAAATATTAGCAATATGCAAAACTCAGAAAATTCGGTCTAACTTCGACCCTGGAAAAACCCACAAGGGGAAAACTAGTGAGAGAGGGCTTTGTATTATTTATGAGCTTCTGAGAAATTCTTTTACCGCATATTCATCTTCAGAAATTTACACAAACTTATCTAGACATTCATGTAGCTTTGCTCCTCGATTTCTGAACTAGAAATCCATACAACTGTACGGATGTCCCAACAATTAATGCTGCAAGGACTGCCTCTAAATTCATGCCAAAACTCTGCTAAGACTCAATTTCTGTGCCACTAAATGTTGTTCGGCAGCTTTGGAATGCATGCCAATACTCCCAGAAATTTCAGCTGTTGTCTCTTTTCTTCAGCTCGACCTCTCTCTTGCTCTCTCTTGTTCTCTCAACAAGAATGCTTGAACTTCTCTTGTTCTCTCAACAAGAATGCTTCAACTGCCCAAGAATGGGTGCACCCTCTTGCCTAAGTCGACCTCATGAGGGAAGGTGAGGAGTTTTCTAATCTAATGGTTGAGATTAGATTAGATGGGTGGCTGAGATTTGGTGTCTCTTCACTCACCCTCACTTTAATCATAAAGTCAACTTTTAATTTGCATCTCACAAATTAAATGACTAGGACTCACATTCGGCACTTTCTCCCCCTTAGGCGCCCAGGGAATAGAAACACTTGCCTTGGTACTTTATTTTAATTAAAATTTAACACCTATACTAGGATCTACATCGATAATCCCTCTTTATAGGAAGGGAGAGATGGTGTAGGGACCATCGCGGGTGGATGGAGATACCATATAGGGATAGCAAGAACCATGTTTGGAAAAATTGGACTTATGTGTGGGTTACATTTTTGAAAGGCATGCAAACGACGCAAAATGCACAGAGTAACGTGGCTTGTTTCACGCACAGTACATTCAGTGTACGTCTATGGGTAGGAAAATCCGTGCACTTCCTATCACGCATTGAGGGAGAAATTTCCAAGTGAAATACTCCTTCCTCGGCTCTAAATTTTGACTTTGGCAGGTTGGACTAGGTTGGTTTTGGTACCTGCAAGACAAAAAAAACAAAATGAAGTGCTCTCAAAGCTCAAATAGGGAGGAATGTGATATTGATCCCCAATATGGTCGCCAATTTTTTGTGTTAGTTTTGTCACTTGGGTGAGCAAAACAACAACACTTTCATGTCTAGATAAACCTACTAGACAAGACAAAAGTTTTTGAGTGGGTTAGACAAACCAAACACACATGAAAACAAAGAAAGAAAACTAAAAAAACTAAGAAATAAATTTTAGAAAGCTTGACAAACTCAGAACCATGAAAATCAAACAATGGCCAACATAATGCTACTAATGGGTCAATAGATTAGTAGGAAAAAAACCGTATAGAAAGTCAGGGACCTATGATTCCCCTCTTCCTCCTTGGGAGGGCTCTTAAGTTCCCTAATTGAGATCTCTTCTTTTACAATGGAAGAAATGGAAAATGGTGAAGAAAAACAATGCCTATTCCCTCAAGAGGTGAGTGGAATGGCCTATTGCAATGGTGCTTGAAGGCTTCAAAGAGAAAAGAGGATTCTCAAGGAAGAATTCTTGCAGCATAACAATACCTTGAAGATATTGGTTTCTTAGCACACCCATGGATCGTATTTATAGAATTCATACATGGAAAAATGTAATTGGTTCATAGTGTGAACACGGGGTCTTTTAGGGTGCCCTCTATCCCTTGACCAACCCCCAAGCTAGATTTCTCTTTCATATGAGTGTCAAATCATGTTGGGGGTTGGACTAGAAGTGGTTGAGGGGACGACAAGATCCATAAATGTGTCGTTAACATAAGTGTGTGGCTTTTCTCGTAGATAGTCGGTCATTTTATGCATTGTATGCACTGAGAGCTATGTTGGCCCATGCATACTGCACATTGTGTGTGCGCCTCCTTTGGTGAATCTGCGCACTTCAATTTTTTACCCAATTGTATAGTTTTTTCCTTCTGGATGAATTTTAGTGTTGTAGGTGGACTAACTATTTTTGGCATTGATGTTTCTCCTTAACCATTTGCATGCAATGTTGTTTATGATTTTTTAGTGATAACAATGAGATTGTAAACTTAAGTTAACAAGTTGCATGTCATCATCAAATTGTAAACAAAAGTTAACAAGTTGCATGTCATCATTAGATTGTAAATAGAAGTTAACAAGTTTCATGTCATCATGAGATCCTATGTGAGTTTCATTTCATCATGAGATCCTCATTTAAACATAGAGAAGAGTCAATTGGAAAATCACTTATGTGAATAATAATTAGCAAATATGAAGTTAATAAGTCGAAGTCAATGAATTCCATTGAATGAATACATTTGTAGGAGTCGAGCATATGGAGAAAGAGTTAGAGATCTAGGTCCTTTGCATAAATCCATGATTTTTAGGAGGAAAAGCATAGACATCCATGGGCTACAGTAAGGAAAAGTGTGTACATCTAAGAAAACATTGTAAGGATCACAGACCTCTAAAGAAAAGTTTTTGAAAACAAGAGATCTAAAACTTAGGTCAACTATAGGTTGAAGGTGTGTCTTCTTGTGTATGTTAGGTTGTTTATTATGAATAAATCAGTAGCATATATGTCTTAGTGATTCATAAGAATTTGATTTGGAGAACTCTCTTGTGGATCTTGGTATGAGGTTTGTGTGGTTTTAGTCTTGATGAGATATCAAAATTAGTAGCAGGAATAGAACTATCAGAAACAAAAATAGAAGCAAGTTATCAGTTACAATGATAGAGGTAGTGACAGGTTGGTCTACATGTATATTTCAGCACAGTTGGACAGGGAAAGGAAAGGGGGTTGTAGCCCCCCTTCGGTTGGAGCCGGTAAAATAGGGAGTTGGAGCTTCCTTCAATTTGCAGCCTATAAATAGGGTGTTGGATCCTCCTTCCAGTTGTATAATAGCAAGTTGGTGCTTCCAATGAATGTACTCTTTGATAAATAATAAAATAATTATGTGGTTTTCTCCCTCATTGAGTTTCCACATAAAATTTAGGTGTATTGCGTTAATGTGATTTCTATGCATTGAATTATGGTGTTGATGATATATTGAATGCTCATGATATTTATTGGAGGTTTTATATTATGATTAAAAGTAATAATTGTGTTCATATTGATTCACCCCCCCTCTCAATATTCCAACACTCTTCTGTTGATCTTGTGCAACTTTTAAATTTTGCCTGATTTTTACCATATGTTCTTCCATTTCCTTTAACAATTATATCCCAATCACAACTCTGTCTGTTGGGTTATCCCAACTTACTAGTGTGTTGCATTTTATACCATACAATGCTTCAAACGGAATCATATTAAATTATTCTTGATACCCATTATTGTATGCAAACTCAACTAAATGGGTATACTCCTCTCACTTAGAAGGATTTTCCATTACATACATTCTCAACATATCTTCAATTATTTGATAATTTAATTTTCTCTATCTTCCCATCTGAATCTGGGTGATATGTTGTACTGAAATTCAAATTTGTCCCAAATACCTTAAACAAACCCTTCCAAAAATTGGAAGTGAACTTGGGATCTTGATCTAATACTATTTCCTTAGGCACACCATGTAGCCTAGCAATTTCTCTCATGTAAATTTCTGAAATATTGGTTTCCTTATGAGTTACTTTTACTGAAATCAAATGTGTAGCCTTTGTGAGTTTGTCCACCACTACCATGATGGAATCATGTTGCCTTATTGTCCTAGGAAATTTGGTAATATAATCTATAGTAACAACTTCTGATTTCCATTCAAGAATGAGAAAGGGTTGCAACAATCTCATTGGATGTCAATGTTCATCCTTTACCTTCTAACATTCCATGCATATAAACAAATAATCAGTGACATATTTCTTCATACAAGGCAAAAAATATTGGCCTCTTACAACTGTAATAGTTTTATGATATCCTAGATGTCCTACATATGGCACATTATATATCTCCCTTAGAACCAAATTTCTCAATTCCTGAGAATTGGGAATATAAACTATATTCTAAAATAAGAGGATTTCATCACCTTCCATCTTGTGATCCTTGTGTTTCTATTTTATATAATTCTTTTATAAGCTTTATTTAACTTGCACATAATGTTGATCTGCAGTGAAAACCTCTAGAATTGTATCTTTTAAATATGTCTTATACATACTAATGGTTGTAGCATGCACTCTATGCACCCTTTTGTTGAGTGAATCGACCACCTTGTTCTCTTTTCCCGGTATCATCGAGTGTTTTTTCACCTTACGGATGGAACATTCCTAGTGGTTTTGAGGTTGTCCCTAGTTAAAATAGGGGTAGTAGTACATCAGAAAGTTTAAGCATTCCTTAGGTAAGCACACCTTTCCCTAGGAGTATATCACTTAGGGGAAAATTTTCACCTTGGGGATATTTTTCCTTTGTTAACACATCGGGTCTTGGGGGTTTCTTCCCTGGGACTAGCTTTGGGATTGTTTTTCCTAGAGGGTCCTCATTTAACCTTGGGTGAAACCCCCATTGGGGCATGTTTGGTCTTGGTGGAAGTCTTTTTTCTATAAGTTCCAACATTCATGGGGTAAACTCATTCTTATGGACCTACCCAACACTCCAATAGTACAAATATAAGTGGAATGCAAGCTCCATCTGGGGAAAAAGAGACTTCACCTCCCTCCTAGTATTTATTTATGTCATTTCCTTTCCTCACAACATTAAACTTACCATATTTGTCTTAGTTGATGAATGGCCATATTTCCCATGACCCATCATGGTCGGCCATGCCTTAGAAGCTACCTTCAGATATTCCAAAGTTCGATGGAAATTTAGGAAAGGGCCCCTCCACACACATCATGACATACCATTTATGGTGCTCATCCAACTTGTTGATGGATGATAGTGTGAGGTTTCATATTTTCCATATATATTTGATTGGAGATTCCACAAAATGGAACATTGAATTAAAAGGTAGTTCCTTCAAAAGATTCAATGACCTCGCAATGGAATTCTTAACACATTACCAATTTCCCATTTAGTATGAGATATGAACTAATCTCTTCACTTCACTGTGTCAGATTTCAATCATATACATTGTTGGTTGTGGAGCTTGATTATCTTCCTGATTCAGAGGTCCTTGCTTTCAACCATGTTTATACCCCATGAAGTATTTACACCCCAGAAGTATGTACACTCTTCCACGTGGGGGAGTGCAGAGGGGGGGTAATCCCTCTGTGGGGTCTGGGGGGGCTATCCCCTTGACTGGGGGGTCTGGGGGCAAGCACGCCCCTAGCAGGGATTCACGGGCGAAGCCCCTGAAGGAAAAATTGCCTTGTAAATGTATATTGTAATTTCATTGTAAATCTGGCCTGTTTATTATAAGATCGCAGATCTAACGATAGAGATTATGTTATGGTTTTTTTCCCTAGAAGGAAACCCTCTTTTATGAGGGAAATGTATTGTGGCTATGGTTGATGACGAATATTGTATTCTGAGAGAGGAGACTATGAGAGAAAGAAGAGGAAGTTACAGCGGGTTTTGTTGTAGGTTGTATCCCTTCATTTGTTGAATAATAATAAAGGAAGGACCTGGGAATTTCTCTAGTGGACGTAGCCCACATTGGGTGAACCATGTAAATCTATGTCTCTCTTGTTATGTGTGTCTTTTGTGTTTTGTTTCTGCATTTGTTTTATTTTATTTCTCCGCGGTCCTGTTTTTCTAACAACTGGTATTAGAGCGAAAGGTAATTCGCAGGAAAAGAGGGTTCCTGGTTCGAGTGGGAGGAATGTTGGAAGATGAAAAATTTAGGGTCGAGAAATTTAACAACCAAAACTACTAGTTATGGAAGATGTAGATGGAAGATTATTTATATCGGAAGGATCTATTCCTACCATTGGGTGGAGTAGCAAAGAAGCCAACGACCATGAAGGAAGAAGAATGGGAGATTCTTGACAGAAAGGCTCTAGGAATGATACGACTGAGCTTGGAAGCGTCGGTGGCTTTCAATATTTCCGAAGAAAATACAATGAAGGGTTTGATGGACGCAATGGCCAAATTGTATGAAAAAACCCTCAGCGTCCAATATGGTATTTCTAATGAAGATATTATTTAATATGAAGATGTCAAAAGGTGGGTCTATTACAGATCATTTAAATGAATTTAATACGGTTACTAATCAACTAAGTTCTATAAAAGTGGACTTTGATGATGAGGTTAGGGCTCTTCTAATCTTGTGCTCATTGCCAGAAAGATGGAATGGATTGGTCATGGTTGTAAGTAACTCCGTCTCTAGTTCAAATACTTTAAAATTTGATGATGTTGTTGGTGTTATCCTTAGTGAGGAAATGAGATAGAAAAGAACAAGTGAGACATCAGGTAACGCATTGAACATGGAGAACATGGGAAGACAAAAGGATAGAGGAAAGGGCTCAGGGAACCGTGGAAATTCTAGGAAGGGCAGATCCAAATCCAGACTTGGAAAGATAGAGTGTTGGAATTGTGGGAAGAAAGGACATCTAAAGAAAGACTGCAGAGCTCCAAAGAAATAAAGAGATGGACAACAGGAGAGAAATCAGGAAGCAAATGTAACAGGTGATGTGTTACAAGATGCTTTTATTATTTCTGTAGATAATATTTCCGAGTCTTGGGTAGTAGATTCAGGGACTTCATTTCATGCCACACCCCATAGGAAACATTTTCTAGATTATGTTCAAGGTGATTTTGGATAGGTTCATTTGGGTGATGATGCACCATGCAAAATTGTTGGAATGGGAAAGGTAAAAATAAAGCAACGCAATGGAAACCAATGGTTGTTGAAAGAGGTAAGACATGTTCCATATTTAAGGAAAATTTTAATTTCAACAGGGCAGTTGACAAGTGAAGGTTGTATATCCATATTTACAGATAATATGTGGAAGGTCATCAAAGGATCATTGGTGATAGCAAAAGGAGAGAAGGTAGGTACATTGTATTTATGTATTGGTAATACTAACTCTTCTATATCTTTAGCTTCTATAGGAGTGGATACAACACTATGGAATCATAGGATGGGACACATAAGTGAGAAGGGTATGCAGATCCTTCATAAAAGAAATTTGCTGCCAGATCTTAAACAAATTGTTTTGGACTTATGAGAGAATTGTGTTTATGGAAAACAAAAGAGAGTCAGATTTCTCAGAGTCAGAAAAGAAAAGAAGAATGAAAGTCTAGAGCTTGTGCATACAGATGTATGGGGACCAGATCAGGTATCATCTCTTGGTGGCTCTCATTATTATGTTACTTTTATTGATGATGCAACTAAAAAAACTTGGGTTTATTGCATTCGACAAAAATCTGATGTTTTTGATACTTTTAAGAAATGGAAAGCTTTAGTTGACAATGAGACAGGAAAAAGTTTGAAGTGTCTCAGATCAGATAATGGAGGTGAATATTGCAGCAAGGAGTTTGATGATTACTGTTCATACCATGGGATTCGTAGAGAGAATACATTTCCAAGAACACCACAAGAAAATGGCGTGTCAGAAAGGATGAACAGGACAATCATGGAGCGTGCAAGGAGTATGAGATTCCATGTCAGTTTTCCCTTACAATTCTAGGTAGATGTTGTAGATACTATTGTTTACATAATAAATATAGGACCTTCAAGCTCTTTGGATGGTAGAATTCTAGAGGAGGAATGGATAGGAAAAAAGGTAAACTATTCGTTTTTTAAAACTTTCGGTTGTGAAGCATTTTTCCATATTGATAAAGAAAATAGAACAAAGCTTGAGGCAAAATACAAGAAGTGTACCTTTATTGGATATGGTGTTAATGATTTTGGTTATCGCTTATGGGATTATGAAAATAACAAAATAATTAGGAGTAGAGATTTCATATTCAATGAGAAGGTCATGTACAAAGATCAGTTATAGGGAAAGAAACAGGAAAAAGAAAAACAAGAATACACAATGCTTGATGAGATCATTGAAAAAGAAATTCCAAAGGAACCAGAAAATCAAAATGTACAACAACAAGAGCAACAAGTACCTCAAACACCTGCAAGTGTTGTTAGAATATCTACCAGGTTAAGTATACCCCTTGAATGATACTCTCCTTCATTGTATTATTTATTGTTGACTGATTCTGGTGAACTAGAATGTTATGAAGAGACAATGCAAGTAGACACCAAAAATAAGTGGGAGCAAGGCATGAAAGAGGAAATGGACTCCTTGGCAAATAACCAGACTTGGGACTTGGTTCAGTTGCCTGCGGGAAAAAAGAGCATTGCAGAATAAATGGGTTTACACGTTGAAGGAAGAAGATGGAGGAGAAAAGCGGTACAAAGCTAGATTTGTTGTAAAGGGGTTTGCACAAAAGAAAGGTATAAATTTTGATGAAATATTTTCTCCTGTTGTTAAAATTACTTCAATTAGGACTATTTTAAGTATTGTGGTAGTAGAAGATTTACATATTGAATAGTTAGATGTAAGAACAACTTTTCTCCATGGGGATTTGGAGCAAGAGATTTATATGCAACAACCGCAGGGGTATGAGGCCAAAGGGAAGGAGAATTTGGTATGCAGGTTGAAGAAGAGATTGTATAGCCTAAAGAAAGCTCCAAGGCAGTGGTATTTGAAGCTTGATAGGTTCATGAAAGAACAGGGTTATAGTAGATGTCATTCTGATCACTGTGTTTATTTTAAAAGGATAGAAAATGGAAGCTATATTATCTTGCTATTGTATGTAGATGACATGCTTGTTGCAGGGTCTAATATGCAGGATATAAATATTCTCAAGAAGAAATTAGCCAATTCATTTGCGATGAAGGATTTGGGTGTTGCAAAGAAAATCCTTGGCATGAGAATAACAAGAGAGAAAAAATCGCAAATTAACATTGTCTCAGGGTGAGTACACAGAGAAGGTGTTGGAGAGGTTTAGAATGCAGAATGCAAAACAAGTTAGTACACCTTTGGCTAGCCATTTCAAATTAACTATGGAAATGTGTCCCAAGACATAGGAGGAGATAGAATATATGTCCATGCTTGAAATACCTTGTGCCATGTCTATGCTTGAAATCTTCCAAAGCTTCCCATCACAATGATAATCCTTTTGTCAACCATAGGTGGGGTTGATCCCTTGGATTCGAGTTTTATGACCTTTGATTCTTTTAGGTTACTCGTAGGATATCCCATAAGGCTGCTTTCCAGAACATTATGAAATCATTAGGGAAAAGAATCTACCATACAGTGGTGGATGAAGAAGCCTCAACTTGCATCATGTCCATTTCTTGTTGGATGTCCCTTGTCTCTCCTAAGATCAACATGTATGAAACACTGTTGAAATATTTTGATGGAAATATGTTCCAACATCATGGAATACCCACCTCCTTACCCATATATTTAGGTGGTAAGGCTACCTCTGTTTATGTGGAGATTGTCGATGCACCTCTTTGAGTATAATATGTTTCTCTAGAATACTTGGTTCTACGATATGACTCCAGTAGTATTGTTAGTATTTAGGGTCCTATGCTTCCCTCATTAATGGAAAATAGTGACGATAGATCATCTTACATTCTGTACCCTAGACCTTGGATCCAATACGGGGTCTAATGTACCCTTTTTCGGTGATACCACACAATATTATATGAATGTCGATGTGGGAATGTTTAAATATCCTTCTCTCATGGGAATTTTCCACCTTCAACGGTCATCTCCCACTAAATTCAGTGCTCATATCAACATGATTTAATCATTTACCAGTGAATCCCTTGGGCCTTTTGATCCTTGGGTGGTACCTCATCTCGAAGATGTTGATTCATATGGATCATCCATGCCACTCACAATGGTTGATATTGTTGATCCAAAAATCCTATCAACATCTGTTGATATTCGTCTAAAAATCCATCCTTATATGGAGTGTGATCATCCTACTTCGCCTGAATTGGTTGTTGACTCTCCACGTTCACATGAAATCCTATATTTTGAGCTGACTTCAAAAGAGGCCATCTTGTAATTCATGGCTTCCATTGATAATCCCAGGGAATATGAGCATCATTGAGAATCCATCCTCCCTAATTTATAACCCACGAGAGTTCACATGATGAATCTCAATCCGAGACTGGTGGCATTTGCTGGAGCTTCCAATGAAACTCCCAGTCTTGACCCTTTTCCACATCAATTATCTTTTTCATAACTTATTTCCAAATTGTCTATTTACCTTTCCTTCAAAGATTCACATTTTGTACTTCCTTCATGTATTGATTGCGCCCATCAAGGATATTCCCTAGCTCATGAGACTACTCACAATGCGTATCTTCGTACACATAAATTCATTCCTATGTGGCATGGCCCCGACATGGTAATCCATATGTTTCCAACATCGGCTCATGAGTTCATCGATTATGAGAAAGATCCTTGGGATGAGCCTAGAAATGGGTTCTACTTCACATAAATCATCAAGATTCATAGTTCCTTGTACATAGGTGTGTGATGTGAGTCCCTTTTCTTTGCCTATATCATATCCAAAAAATTCAGAAATATTTCCCTTTTTGTGATTTCACTATGCATTTTGACCCCATGAATCTAGTTTACATGTGTTGATAGGATTATGGGGAATAGTTTTCATGGATATGTAGACTTCCACTGAACTTGAGCTACGTGTTCCCGAACTAGAATATAGGGATAGGTTTTTCCCTACATTTTTTTTCTTGCATTATTAACCATTCAAACTACCATCATTATGCCTTAGGTTTGATCTTGATCGATTTTGAAATTAGCCACTCCTTTTGCACATTGTAACTAGTTAAATAGTTCCTAACCTTCATGGGAACCTCAATTAGTAGCCATATTTCCATTCAGTTCCCATGCTGCATTTTTTCGTAGGCATGGGAACCCTCCTTTATCCCCTTCATGAATTGAATATTGAGCTTCATTTTACTATATTCATCTATATTTTGGCCATATCCTGTGGGGGTTCCCAAACATTTTTTTTTTAATGGTCGACCATGAATTTTTTTCTTGCATCATGCCTCTTAGCGTTGCATTGTTGTTTTCTGGTATCCTGCTTATGGTTATGCAATAGCCTTGACCATTCGCCTCTTCCATTATTTGGCCTTTGATTTGCATCCATCTACTCAGGGAGAGAACAACTTCTAAGAGTGGATCTCACTTTCCTATACCAATTGCATTCATTTTTCTTAGGTTGGTTCCATGCGCTTGGAACATAAGAGCATACTATTAAGACACTTGTTCTCTCCTAATGAGTACACTTTTATCTCTTTTTCAAACTCGTTAAAGGAAACAAGAAACACATATCATGAGTATCCTTTTAACTCTTTTTAGAGATCGTTAAAACTAAATGAAAAAGACACAATCAAGCATACTTGCATCATTTTTTCATGCTCATTAAACCATGAAGGAGATCAAGTACACTTTTATCTATTTTTTTCACTCATAAAATGACATGAAAAAGGTGCCTACCAAGCATACTTTTATTTCTCTTTTATGTTCATTAAACCATGAAAGAGGTAGAAAATAAAAAAAGGAGCCTGGGTTTTTCACCATTGGTCTATTCTCAAAATGGAAGCGTCAGTAGAGTCTCCCTCGAACATGGAACCTATTTGATTCCCCATCATATAGTTGGTGTTTAGCTTACATATGATCCATCATAGTAATATGAGTCTAATGTACTCCTATGATTGGTTACTCTTCTAGTCATCATGGAGAGTGATTTGATGCCTCTTGGGTTGTTGCATTATATTCATCCATCTCTTGTTTCTTTCTTCCAAGTCACCATTGTTTCATGCTATATGTTCAAGGTAATTTTAATTCTAAGTGGAATATCTTCTATTTTGTTCACTTTTTGAGTCAGTCATCCCTGTCTCAATTGTACCTAGTGATCCTCTCTCTTCACATCATCTCTCGGTGTATGTTTCATGTCTATTGATGGGGGATACATCAAGGCCCTCCTTCGACGAATCTCCTGCTATTGACTTCATCAAATTATCTAGGATAGGGATATAGAAACCAACTAGTACCTTGGAGCTTGTAGTCATCAGTGGAAGGCCTCCTCGTGATCGAAAGTGGGTTTACATCATCGACTCCTAATCAATTGATTCTATGATTTTTCAACACCATATCATCTATTCACACTTGATAGATTTTATGAGGTATCTTGGGGTCCATATTAATCATTGGTGGGTGCCCTTACATATGCTAATGGTATACATCAATGACCAGTGATTAGACAATTTCTACCATGCTCGAAATCATCTCATTTATTTGCATATTATATATTCATATCGTTAGGGTTTGGGATGAAGTCCTTGGGTTTAGGGCCACATCATTCCTTTATAGTACCCATTCCCAAGTTGCGATGGAGTATATCACTTGTTGATGAGTACTTTTAAGACTTCGAGGGAAATTCCTTCAATGCTCGTTGTCTTCCTGATATATATATGTTTTTTCATAGATCCACATTATTTTTTTCGATGGCTTTTATGATAATTGAGTTCATGACATAGATCCACATTTTATTGTCTCGCGGCTATGGTCTTATTGATGACATGGATCCACTTTGTACTCTTTCATGGCCATGGTCTAACATTTCATATCATGGATTTCATATCATTCAGAGTAAGAGTATGTCTACCTAGGGTATAGTATATTTATACTCTCATCCTTGGAGATTGATTGAAGGAATTTTTTGACTTCTGAAACTTATTTTCTCTCTCCTCACACTACCTCACATGGGCACTATTTTATTGTAATGCATTTCAATAATCCATTCCTTTCATGATCTCATACATTAGGGGTCATCTTTTATATCCTTAATTTCCATCCTAGATGTCAGGAGGGAATCCATGAGAAGATGAAAATCCAAAATGATTTTTTTCCTAATATTTGAGCCCTTTTTGGATATCATCTTTGGACACATAGGGGAAAACTAGGAATGACCCTCACATGATAGAAATGTTCAATAACAGATGACCCCTGGAACTTCTAGATTCAAGGAGTTATGAGGAGATGGGAAATGGATTAGTTATATATTCATGGAAAGGGCCTAGGAACTCACAGCATTCAAGTCTCTAGTGGTCTCTAGAAGATCTATAATATCTCCCAAACCTCCTCCAAAGATATATATAACAAAGGAAAGTCTTGGGAAAAATGGAACAACATTTGAGTCTCTAGTGGTCTCTAAAATATCTTAAAGCTCTCCCAATCCTCCTCCAAAGAGATATATAACAAAGGAGAGTCTTGGGAAAAACATGCATTTTGTATTTTCATCCTCTCATGGATTATCCTCTGGATTGTAGGGTGGAAATTAAGGCTATAACAAATAGGCCAAAAGTTTTTCATCTCCCTATCAAAATAGTAGGATTGTTTATAAGTTCATACTAGATGACGAAAATCTCCCCTTGATTTCCTTATAGCACCAAAACTTCATAACCCTTTCTCGTGATCATTTTATCATTAAAATTTTGAGGGATGGACAATCCTTCAGGAAATTGGCTATAAAGAGGTTAGTTGAGATGCATAAACCTTATATTCTAATGATCCAAGAAACTATCATGGATGGGGATAGAGCTTCAAATATCCTCTCCTCTACTCTCCTTGGATAGGATCTTTTAGGTTCTAATTCTCTCAACCGCTTGGGAGGACTTATAATGGGTTGGAAATCATTTGTTCTCAAATTAGAAAACTCTTGGGCCATTCAGGTGAGGTTGGGGACTTCTTTATTCTCCAATGAGATAAATCTAGATTTTATTTTTCTTATATGAACCATACTTAGAAATAAAAGTGTTTTGGGATAAAACATTTCATCTCTCCCTCATAAAATCATGCCTAGTTCTACTAGGAGGAGACTTAAATTTAATCCTGGGCACATGCAAAATTTGGGAGCCAACAACAAATTCAGATCCACTTGTTGAGGTTTTTATCCACGGATTGGAGGTAGCGGTTATTTTTGACATTCAACTGACATGATACTCTCCAACTTGGAGGAATATGTGTTCTAAGTATGCCCATGTTGCAAAGTTCCTTGATTTCTTTCTTCTTTTGGAATCTCTTATTGAATAAAATGTGTGTTCGATAGTGGGCATCCTCTGGTGGTAGTTGTTGATATCATTTCCCACTTCAAAAATTTCCCTCTCGTTTTCTATTTTCCCAAATTATTTTCTCCCTTTATTTTCCCTCTTCTATACTTACCCATTTTTCCCTTTCATTTTTTCCCTTCTACTTTCCCTTTCTCTCTCTGTACTTAGTCATTTTTTCAGAACGAAGGCTTCTCAAGTTGGCAGACTTGTGGATCCTCATCTCCATAAATACCCTCACATCATGAGTCCAAACAACTATCACACTATCCTATACTCAACGAATTTTTCAATCCTAGGTTCCCAGGTTGGCAGGGTCAAACTCTCATACCCCATGTTCTGTGATATACATTTTTCATCCAAAAGTTCCATGATCTAAATTTTGACCCATGTACTCCCTAAACTTCCAAGTCTCATTCCTTCTACGATGAGTCTATATGATCACCACGTTATCCTATACTTAGCCAATTTCCAACCTTTTGCAGTCGCGGGTTCACGGGTTCCTAGGTTCCTGAGTTCACAAAAGTCTCAAATCATATTTCTCTCTCATCCGTCCCTGCCACCCTCTCATTGTTCCCAATACACATTTACTATGATTTGAGTGCTAACAACTCATCATGCAGGTTCATAAATATTTTAATTAATAAGTGAAGGGATCAAGGAGATCTCCTATTAAAACGTATTAGACCAGGATTTACAGAGGATCATATTATCCCTCTCAAGCATTCATTTTAAACATTATCTAGAGAAAAGGAATGTTTTTGTCAATTTATGGCAGCAACTCGAGAACAGTTCTGTGGAGATACATTGAACATTTTTGGGTGTGAGAACTAGAGTTTCCAATGGTCCAAAGCATATTCCTACTACTCATCCCCTTCTTCCCAAGAGGAAGTAATTTGTATGTCGGGAATTGCACACGCAGGTTTTGTCCCAGAAGTATTTGACTATAAGGAGTTAGTATTCTGGTGCATCGAGAGATATATTCCAAACCAGAAGATTATTAAGTGATGATATCATTTCCCTGTCTCTTTGTTGCCTCGGGTATTTCTTAATATGTTGAGACTTCCAGACCTAATTCTTACCTTCAAGGGAGAAGATTGCAAATAATTATTAAATAAGAATGACAATGGGTTGGACCTCTTATTTGAGTTCCCAAAGAACCTAGAGGTCATCCCCGAGGACATCACGAGATTGCAGGTTAGCTCATTCAAAAATCCTTTCAGGGAAATTGCTTGTATTTTCATGAGTATAACAGGACAAGAAAATACAGACATCCCCACATGATTCTTTACATTTTATACTTTATGGTCAAGGAACATGCCATCTTCAATTGGGGAAAGTTTATTTCCATTGAAATCTCTTCCAAATTGTCACAATACAAGAAGGAGAAGAATTTTTTTATGTCACCTTATTTGGTTTTTGCGATAACACATTGTTGTTAGTTTCCAATATTATCTATGTGTAAGAAGGTAAACTGTGAATCCAAACTGGTAACCTTATGGTATCAAACATTATGGAGGCACAAAACCTCCCAACATTTTTATGAATATTTTAATGATTTTGTCTCAATTTTTAAAGTCTTGTTGTTTGGAAAGGACACTCCTTGGATTTATGACTAGGCAAGTAAGTTCCTGGATAGGAAGGGGACACTAGAACAAATGGAGAATTACAATTTCATAAGGATTTTTAGTTCCAAGTAAAATCCTTCCTTCCTTCTGTGCCATGTATCTAACAAAATGTTTGTTACTGAAATAGCAAGGAAGTACAACCACTCATTGCATTTTTTCCATGAAAAGATAAAACATGAATTCATACCTCTGCCTTGGAAATTTGGGGACTTCATGTTCAGAAATATGAACAAGATTGATGAATTTGCAGGCCATTTCCACAACCTGAATCTAAGATATGTTGTAAAGCTAAAAGGGTTCAACCCTAGTGGAATTTTTGTAGAACATCTACTAGAAGTTGGCATCAACAAATATTTTATTAATTTTATTCTGAATGAAGATGGAGATAATGACTTAGGAACTCCTACTCATGACACTCATGCCCTGGAAACCATACTCAACACCAATGAGTCATGAAAACAAAAAGGAAAAGGTCTCAGTGAGAAGAGTTCCCAATCCTCAACTGTCACTCCAAAGAGTAAAAAATCTTGGAGAAGTGCTCCAACGACCCACCAAATTAAGAAAGTGACCCACAATTATTCAGGTGGAGGAGGAGAAAGAACCCTCCTTAAAAAAAATTTGAAAGTTACCATAAACTTCCCTTTAGGAAGAAAAGAAAAACCATTGTGCCAAAAGAGGAGGGACCTCAAGCTGAGAGCGATATCTATGACCTTTCCCTCGAGGATATGGAACTCAAGATTGATATTGAAATATGTTCCCCAATTTTTATTAGCCAGAGGACACGGCTCATCAGAAATCTATGATTGAAATAATTGAGAACAAGACCTTCGATGAAGAAGAGCCTTTTGTATTTCAGAGCGTTATTTTTTACAATGAGTCAAAAAATTTAATTATTTAGAAAAGCGATGTAAAGAATAAAAAGTGGAAATATCATTCAGAGGTTAACCTCATAAATATGCGGCATTCCCAATTTTACAGAATCCATAAAGCAATTAGTGATGCATTGGATGATTCAATTGGTGGTCTTGAAATAGAAAATATAAAGTTAAAGGAAAGGATTAAAAAACTTTAAGAGTATTTGATGCCTCTTCCAGTCCTTTCCAGCCCTTTGGCAATTTTTGGACCCATCGCACCCGTAGCCAAAATAAAATGATCCTCAAGCTTACTCACATCATCCAGGAGCTATGTGGAGAATAATATCAAGAAAATAATGGCACTAATTATATAAGCTTGGGAAATTTCAAGGAGAATCATTTCTTTTGGCTTGAGGGTGCATGCCTTCCTTGAATATTTGCAGGCCGACCTAAAAAATGAAGAAGGTTTCTACCTAGATGTCTTGGTACCATTTGGTATTAAAGTTACCAACATGTCAGAGCTAAAGAGAAGAGGGGAGGACCTTCCCTCTCTAAGTTGGATCAAGCAATTGATTATCTGTTGGAAAGAGAAAATAAAGAATTTGAACAACATCATTTATATGTGCAACCTAGCCATAACAAGGAAATAAGAGTTGTTCAAGAGGCTCATGGAGGTGGACCTATATGGAAGCACTAATGAGGTCCAATATCCCAAGTTGATCCTCAACTCATTTTTCCTAAAAAAACAACAGTTCGATGAGAAGGTTGAGATTTTCAAAGGATTATTATTTGAAAAATTCTATGGCATAATTGATTATGATGAGAACACCATAGATAACTGGCTAGTAGATTACTCCATAAAAAAACATGATATTGAAGAAATATTACATGGAATTTTCATTGATCTTCATGACTTGGAGGGTGAGTTTTTCCATATTAAGATCGAACATGAAATCAACATGGAACCTATGAAAAGCTACATTGAATAATGGTTCAAAAAGGCTATCAATAAACTAACAAATGAAGGGAAAGAAGCAGTCGAGACGGTTCCTGTAATCGTCGATGAAAACGATAAAAGAACATTAGAGAGATAATGAAGATATGAGTGACCATCATAGTAAGTTTACACTGATCACATCATTCTTTTATTTATCAATTCCTTCATCCAGTTATTCTTCCTCTTTCACTAGAAATGTTTAACTGAAGACTGATAACTCCTTTTTTCTTCTTACTAGGTCTTGTTGATCCTTCCACTGCCCACCGTCTTCTTTCTAAAATATTATTTCTTGTATTTATTTTATTTATGGTCCATGGGAGCCCCAATACCATTCTTTAATACAAACACATTTACAATTTTAAGAATATGTAATAAACTATATATTTTTTTAAATTTCAAGAGAACTACTTCGAGAACAATCTCGATTGTGCTTTTTTACCCTGATTTCAGAATGTAAAGTATTTGAAATTGATCTATCATTATCTTTATTTGAGCTGCCCATGTATCCACTCTGTTAAAGTTCTCTTGGGTATGCAGATCATCTTCCTTTTTATTTTTATGTGATTTGAAATCTTTATCTTAAACTATGATGGATGTGAGGAAATTCTTCTTATTTTCTTTAAATGTGTGAATGTGTTTGGTTCCTAGTCCTTTCTCAGGAAATTTTCTTTAGAAGAAAACAAAACAAATTTCATTTTGTTATGTTGTAATATTTTTTTTTCCTTGAATTACTACAACGAATTTCTGTCAAGTCCAAAATTTTGAATATTTAAAAAATCTCAAGAAAATCTAAAAGAGGAGTACCACCTATATAAAAACGTAGGGGGATTTATATCCTCATGAGGTTGCCATTTCAGTCCTAACAGATTCAAGCGTCAACATTTTTGGCGACCATACTGGGTACTTAACTTAAATTTGGAACCTCGTCTAGCATTTTTTGAATGAATATATGACTTTTCCCTAGGCATATCAGCCCCATTTAGAAATTGGATTGAATAATCAATGAAGCATTCTACACTAGTTGTACAATCTAGTAATAACTATAGCCCAAAATCCGAAAGAGTTAGAAGGTTCCTGGCGGATCTTAGTCCAAGAAGAAGAAAGAGAAATCCCTCGAAGAAAGAGGAGAGAGGAATGAAAAGATCGAAGAAATCAAAGACTAGCTAAAGAAGAACAAGAACAAGGTCAGGATTGACGTTGGATGAATACAATGGACCCATTACCATAAGTGAAAGGAAACAACTCTTTATTCTTAGAAGTGAAAGGCCTATTTTTGGAATCCCTCCAGACATGGCAACAAGAGACAAACAACCTCGAGATGAGCATCATGAGGAGAGACAAGGAGGTGGAAGAGATGTTGCAAGAAATTAAGGAATCCCAGGATTTTAAAATCGAAGGAGGGTAAGAGATTACCCTCTAAATATTATAGGTGAGCAACATGATGTCCCTGTTCTTTCTAAGGGAACCTTAAAATCATTTTTTGGAGACAGATCAATCGATGCATAGAGGCATATGCACTTATTTCTTGATGATTGTGATTTTCACCGTGTTGAGTATGATGATGTCATGGTAAGGTTGTTTCTGCATACCTTATTAGGAAGAGCCTATGAGTGGTATACAACATTGCCCAGTACATCAATTCTCTCATTTAATGACCTCGAAGCTATGTTCCTAACTATTTTTTCCCCTCCAATTTATTACCATAGCCTCCTCACAGAATTCACCCAGATTAGGTTGAGGAAGAATAAAAGGATACAAGATTTTAACCTCAGGTTCAATAATACCTTGAGTATAATTCCAAAAGATAAAAGACCAAATGACCTAGTCATTCTTGGTTGTTATAAGAATGTAATGCCCCTGAATGTAAAATATTCCATCATAATATCCCAAATGGATACTTTGGAGGAGGCAATGACTAAGGCCACTAAGATGGAAGAAATTATGATTGAGATGGGTGTCGACCCCGAAATTATACTGAGAAGAGTACAAAGGCAGATGGGAGGATTAAATGTTTATAATCAAGGAGATTCTAGATCAATACAGAATAAAGAATCCAAACCTCAAGAAGCTCATAATAAGATGGCGAGATAGGATTTTTTAAAGGAACCATTGTTATCACTGAAATTTCGTCTGCACATGGCGACAAGAACTCCACATCATCTGCACACAGCGACAAGAACTCTACATCATCAAAACAGCAATGAAGTCATTCATGGCACTGTTCACAGCATTCCAGAAGGGTCAGAAACT
>ML798391.1:157121-169432 GCA_009831015.1 Picea engelmannii | reverse complement strand
TAGGTAGATTTTATTTCGTTTGGTTTTCTATTCTCTGTTAACCCATTTTGATCCACAGCAAACCTGTTCTGCCTTGCTGAGCCCAACAGGGCATGCTAGTGCTCCCATTCTTGCTCACCCAGCGACGATTCGAGCACGAACAACCATACCTCACACAAAGGTTTACCCTATGGCGGTGCATGAAACAAAGAAAAGAATTGAAATTACATAGATGAATAGAACCATCAAACAGATGCAGACCGAGATAACAAGACTGAGAATGGGAAAAATTACATGCCAAACCCAAGAATGGAAATTCTTGATCAAAGGAGGAACCCTCCTCCTGAAAATAGAGTGAAGTTTGAGGATATTAATAACCCATAGAGGCCAAGGGTTCCTATACAGCCTGCTCCAAATGCAGTTGTTATGGATGATGTCTATGATGAGAAAATAATCAAGCAATAAAATTATTACTTACTTGATGAAAGATCTGAAACTGTGCAGATGGACGGATGCAAGACATCCATTTATATATTTGGAGAGGGAGACAATGATCCTAACTCACAAGAAAATGTCACCCAGACAAGAGGGTTTGTAAATAAACCAAAGAATAAAGGAAACTCTGACAAGGAAAAACAAAAACAAAAATAAAAATAAAAAAACAAATGAAAAAGTGTCAAATGAGAAAATGATGGATGGAAATGGAACCAAAAGGAAACACATGGCATCAAGCGCCACTCAAATGATGTATAATGTCGTGGAGTACCCAAGTAAATTGAGGATAAATCTACCTTTTACAGAAGTGGTAAATATTCCTCAAGAATGATAAAACATCTTGAAGTTCTTGGATAATCCATCGAAAAGATCTGAAGCTCTCATTAACAATCCAAAACAGACCCATAGCCCGTCAACTGCCAAGTTGAGAGGTAAAATTTTGCCCTTCTACATTTCAATTGAAAATCATGATGTTTCATTACATAAGTGTTTAGTTGCAACGGTGTGACAAATAATATAATGTTTCTTCTAGTCATAGAGGCATTGGGCATGATTTTCACTAAGTATTATGAAACCGGTGAGAGCATATATGAAATTGATTCTAGAAAAGTGTCAGCCTACGAAGAAATCAAGGGTTTTTTATGCTTGGATTACAGCATCCCCCCATATCATTACAGTTTTCAATATCATTGTGGTAGACCTTCCTCCAGCATATGGAGTTGTGATAGGAAGAGACTGAACATTTATGATCAAAGGATATATAATGAACCCCGTGGACCCAGAAAACCCTTCTCCTTCAAGAATAAGGACAATGAATTAATGGAAGATTATATAGGTTGGTATTGGAACTATGTTATCCTAGACATGGAGAAAATGAAATCCTAGAGCAATTTCAAGGCTTGGGGAGTCAAGAATGTTTTTTTGAAGGATACTAGAGGATCTCATTCAATGGAGCCTATTCTAAATCTGAGAATGGAGTTGGAATTTTTCTTTTGAGTCCATATAAGACTATGCATCCCCATGTTGTAAGGATGGATTTTTGATGCACAAATAACGAAGCATAATATGAAGCCCTCATCTAGGGGATGATGCTTTCATAAGAAATTAAAATAGAACATATCATTGTGACTGGAGACTCAGAGTTCATCATCAAACGGGTTACCCAAAGGTATAAAATAAAAAAGGAAATACTTAAGTTGTATTTCAAAAGAGTTAACAAACTGATGGAATCTTTCATCTACTTCAACATTGTTTTCATTCCAAGGTACAAGATTCACAAGGAAAATTCATTAGCCTTGGTGACCTCATATTCAAATCTAGACGATGTCCAAAGAAAAACATATTTCCAGGTAGAAATATTTTTTCAACCATCTGTGCCCGATAATGTTGAGTACTTACAAGTATTTGAAAACGATGAACAATTGGAATTTTTTTTGTTAAACAATGATGATGAAGAAGAAGATAACTCATATGTCATCCCAAAATATTGTATACAGGATGAATCTTTGTTTACAAAAGACGATCATGCCATGAATATCCTTGAAGAATTTTTAGTTCGAATAGTGAAAGAAATGAGAAAAGACAATATTAGAACAAACAAGTCCCCGAAATATGTCAACTTGGGAGTTGATTGCACCACTAAAGAGGTTGATAAATATGTTTCCTTATTCAAAGAATATATTGATGTGTTTTCTTGTACCTATGGTTATTTTAAATCCTATGATAAAACGATATTCCAACATATCATTCCTTTGAGGGAAGATGTGAATCCAATGAAACAAAAAATAAGGATGATAAATCCCATGCTAAAACATTTGGTAAAAATTGAATTGAATAAGTTGAAGATGGTAGTTCCCATCATACATTCAGACTGGATTTCAATTCCATTGATTGTAAGGAAAAATACTAGGGTTTTCTGGATGTCTGTTGACTTCAAAGACCTTAACAAAGAAAGCATAAAACATAATTTTTCTTTTCCTAACATGGAGTTTCTACTACAAAAATTTATTGGATTGGCTTGCATGTCCATGTTGGATGGTTTCTCTGGATATAGCCAAGTCTTGGTGGCTAAGGAATATAGAGAAAAGACAACATTTATCACACCATGGGAGACATATGCATATGCTAGAATTCCCTTCGGTTTGAAGAATGTTGGAGCCACATTCCAAAGGGCCATGGATCATGCGTTCAGAGGGTTGATAGTAAAGTTTATGGTAGATTATCAAGATGAATTGATGGTGCATTCATACAAAAGGGAGGATCCATCATTTAAGAAAGGTTTTTGAAATATGTAGATTATACGATGTTTCTCTGAATCCAAAGAAATACGTGTTCATTGTGAATCAAGGAAATTTGTTGGGCCATATTGTATGAAAGGAAGGGATTTACATAGATCCAGAAAGATTTAAAGAAATAAATGAGCTCAGCCCCATGAAATCGAAGAAGGGAGTCCAGTCATTCTTCGGAAAAATCAGTTTTGTGCAAAGATTTGTTCTTAACTACCCAAGCATCGTAAAGTCGATCAATATGTTGTTGAAAAAGAAGAAGAGATTCGAG
Source organism: Picea engelmannii (assembly GCA_009831015.1). Taxonomy (NCBI): domain Eukaryota; kingdom Viridiplantae; phylum Streptophyta; class Pinopsida; order Pinales; family Pinaceae; genus Picea; species Picea engelmannii. The sequence continues at coordinate 166,402 of ML798391.1, read as the reverse complement.
TGGAAAGTAGATACTCAGGAAGTGTTCAACAATATCAAAGGAGAAATCACCACTTCTCTTTTCCTCATCAATCTAGAATTTGAAAGAGAATTCATTATCTATTTGTTTTCTAAAGAGACATTTGTTGCATATGTTCTCACTCAGAAAAATAGTAGCGGAGAAGAAATCCCGATAAGTTTATGAGAAAAAACCTACATGACTATGAGTTGAGATATTCAGAACTCAAGCAGTAATCTTTGTCTCTTGTAAAATAAGTAGCACACTTTCAAATGTATATATTAAACTGAAATGTTATATATTATGTTCCCTCATCACCAGTGAAGATGCTTCTAAATCAATAGTTGAGAGAAGGAAAATGGGCCAACTGGTTGGAAAAAATACAAGAATATGATATTGATATTAAAATTTAAGGGAAATCAAGGGGAAAAGGTTAATGCAAGCTAATTGTGAATGGGGACTCAGTCGATGGGATGATTTCAATCTCGGTTGGAGAACCATTAGCTGATTCAGAATGGTACAAATATATTATATTCTACTTAAGGTCCGAGAAATTTCATGTCACAATGAATCCCAAGGAGCAAAGGACACTAAAGATGAAGGTGAACCATTACAGGTTGATTGTTTACATACTGTTTAGATGAAATTTCAATGGTATACTGTTGAGATGTGTTGATGAAAATCAAGACCAAGAACTGATCAAATAATTCCATGAGGGAATATGTGGTAGACACTTTTCATCTACTGCAACAACCCACAAAATATTTATAGTAGGATTTTACTGGCCATCAATCTTCAAATATTTGTATGCCATAATAAGGAAGTGTTTGTCATGCCAACAATTTTCAGGAAAGATGAAGAAGTATGCGATGCCTTTGCAGCCAATTGTGGTAGAACAATCATTTTTCCAATGGGGACTTGATTTTGTTGGGCCGATTAATCCAAAATATAGAAAGGGACATCTATACATTATAACAGCTATTGATTTTTTCATGAAATGGATAAAAGAGGTGGCGCTAAAGAAGGTTGATGCTGAAAAAATGATTAAATTCCTTAAAGACAACATTATGGCAAGATTTGGTGTCCCTGATAAATTTATCACAGACAATGGTTCGATCTTCATCGAGTCAAATTTCATGGAGTTTTGCGGATAATATGGAATCATCAAGGGTCAATCATCGAATTATTACCCACAAGGAAATGTCCTTGTTGAATCCACAAGCAAAATACTTATGCAGATATTGAAGAAAATCATTGATAGAAACCAAAGGAATTGGCAACTGAAGCTGACAAATGCATTATGGGCAAGTAGAACAACCCCAAATGATATCATAGGGATGTCTCCATATCTATTCATTTATGGGAAAGAGGAAAAAATTTAGACTAGCCTCGAGCTCTATGCATTGATCTATGTGGTTAACACTGAGGATACAGAAGATAATTCACCCATCCAGAATATAATCAACTAGTTGCCAAAGTTGGAAGAGGAACTAAGAAAATCCTTGAATCAAACTTCTCAGAGGCAACAAAGTGTCAAGAGATATTTTGATCAAAGCACAACTATGAATAACTTCCATAAGGGAGAGCTGGTGCTACTTTTGAACAAGGCCAAGGAGACTTCTTCCATGCATACAAATTTTGAAGCACTCTGGATCGAACCATATGTCGTCGAGAAGATATTGATATTTAACTCCTATATGGTCCAAGAAATTAAAGGAAAAATATTGATGTTTCCTATCAACATGCAACATTTGAAAGGATTCTTCTCCTAAGACTTTATCATTCTCATGGTACATAATTTTAATTTTTTTTAGTTTGTATATTCTTAATATGAATCCATAGCCCAATGGGCAGAAGCACTTGTTCATGAGAGATTTTGGATTCCTGACAAGCCACAGGGGGTTATCATCCCACAGTTGGATCATGTTGTTGATATCATTTCCCACTTCCTAAATTTCCCTCCCCTTTTCTATTTTCCCAAATTATTTTCTCCATTTATTTTCGCTCTTCTATACTTACCTATTTTTCCCTTTCCTTTTTTCCCTTCTACTTTCCCTTTCTCGTTCTATACTTGGTAATTTGTTTCAGAGTGACAGGTTCTTGGGTTGGAAGACTTGCGGATCCTCATATCCATACATACCCTCACATCGCAAGTACATTCGACTTCCACGCTATCCTATAACTAACCGATTTTGCAACCACATGTTCCCAGGTTAGCGAGGTCAAACTCTCATACCCCATGTTTCATGATATACATTTTTCATCGAAAAGTTCCATGATCTACATTTTGACACATGAACTCCCCAAAATTCCAAGTCTCATTCCTTCTATGATGAGTTTGTCTGACCACCGTGCTATCCTACACATAGATGATTTCCAACCTTTTGCAGTTGCAGGTTCATGGTTTCCCGAGTTCACAAAAGTCTCAAATCCTATTTCTCTCTCGTCCATCCCTGCCACCCTCGCGTGCTTCCCAATATTCATTTACTATGATTTGAATGATAACAACTCATCATGCAGGTTTGTAAATATTGTCATTAATAAGTGAAGGGCTCAAGGATGTCTCCTATTAAAAAGCATTAAAACAGTATTTATGGAGGATTATATTATCCCACTCAATCGTTCATTTTAAACATTATCTGGAGAAAAATAATGTTTTCATCAAGTTATGGCAGCAACTCAACAACAGTTCTATGGAGATACATTGAACATTTTCGGGTGTGAGGACCAGAGTTTTCAGTGGTCCAAAGTATATTCCTACTACTCATCCCCTTCTGCCCAGAAAGAAATAATCTAGATGTTTGGAATTGCAAGCATAGGTTGTGTCCCAGAAGTCTTTGACTGTAAGGAGTTGGTTTCCTGGTGCATTGAGAGATATATTCCAATCTAGTAGATCATTCAGTTGCGAGATAATTCCCCTATCTCTCTATCACCTCCAGTATTTCATAATATGTTGAGACTTCCCGAACCAATGCTTACCTTCAAGAGAGAAGATTGTAGATAATTCTTAAAGAATCATGAAAATAGGTTGGACCTCTTACATGAGTTCCTGGAGAACCCAACGGTTAGTTCCTGGAGGACATCATGAGATTGCAGGTTAGCTCATTCAAAAATCCTTTTAGGGAAATTGCTTGGCTTTTCACTAGGATAATAGGACAAGAAACTATAGCCAACATTTCCTGCATGATTCTTTACATTTTATACTTTACGGTCAAGGAACAAGCCATCTTTGATTGGGGCAAGTTGATTTCCATTGAAATCTCTTCACAATTGTCACAATACAAGAAAGAGAAGAAATTCTTCATGTCAGCTTATTTGGTTATTGCGATAGCACATTTCTCTCAGTTTATGATATTATGTGTGTGTAAGAAGGTAATATGAATTTGACCTGGTAACCTTCTAGTATCAAACATTATGGAGGAACAAAGCCTCCCAGCATTTTCATGAAGTTTTTAATGATTTTGTCTTAGTTTTTAAAATCTTGTTGTTTGGAAAGGACGCTCCTCGGATGTTTGACCAAGTAAGTAAGTTCATGGATAGGAAGGGGACACTAGAACAAATGGAGAATTACAATGTCATAAGGATTTTCGGTTCCAAGGAAAATCCTTCCTTCCTTATGTGCCACATATCTGGAAAAAAAAATTGTTACTGAAATAGCAAAGCAGTACAACTACTGGTTGCATTTTTTCCATGAAAAAAGAAAAACGAAATTCATACTTTTTCCTTGGAAAGTTGGGGACGTCATGTTCAGAAATATGAACAAGATTGATGAATTTGCAAGCCATTTCCACAACATGAATCTAAGATATGTTGAAAAGGTAAAAGGGTTCAACCCTAGTGTAAATTTTGTAGAACATATACTAGCAATTGGCTTCATAAATTATTTTATTAATGTTATTTTGAATGAAGATGAAGATAATGACTCAATAACTCTTGCTCATGACACTGGCAATCTAGAAACCATACTCAATACCAATGAGTCATACAAAAAGAAAGGAAAAGGTCTTGGTGAGAAGTGTGCCCAATCCCCAACTATCACTCCAAAGAGTACAACATTCCAGAGAAGTTCTCCAATGGCCCACCAAATTAAGAAAGTGACCCAAAATTCTTTAGGTGGAGGAGGAGATAAGAACCGTCCTTCAGGAAAAATTGAAAGTTGCCATAAAATTCCCTTGAGGAAGAAAAGAAAAAACATTTTTCTAGAAGAGGAGGGACATTGATCCGATAGTGATATCCATGACCTCTCCCTCGAGGATATGGAACTAGATATTGGCATCGAAAATATGTTCCCCTACGCTGATCAGCCATAGAACATTGCTCAGTAGAATCCTCTGATGGAAATAATTGAGAATGAGACCTTCGATGAAGAAGAGTCTTTTGTATTTTAGAGCATTGGTTTTTATAGAGAGTCCAAAAATTTAATTATTGAGAAAAGAAATGTAAATAATAGAAAGTGGAAATCTCATTCAGAGGTTAGCCTCAGAAACATGTGGCCTTCCCAAATTTCTAGAATTCATAAAGCAACTGGTGATGCATTGGCCGATTCCACTAGTGGTATCGAAACACAAAATATAAAGTTAAAGGAAAGGATTAAGGAACTTGAAGAGACTTTGATGCCTCTTCCACTCCTTTCCATGACTTTGGAAATTTTTGAACCTGTCACACCCATAGCCAAAATAAAGGGATCCTCAAACTTACTCACATCATATAGGATCTATGTGGAGAATAATTTCAAGAAACAAATGGAACTAATTATAGAATCTTGGGAAATTTCAATGAGCATGATTTATTTTGTCTCGAGGGCACATGCCTACCTTGATTATTTACAAGTCGACCTTAGAAATATACAAGGTTTCTACATGGATGTCGTGGTACCCTTTGGTATTAAAGTTACCAAAATTTCATAGCTAAAGAGAAGAGAGGAGGAACTTCCTTATCCAAGTTGGATCAAGCAGCTGAATTCCTACTGAAAAGAGAAAATAAAGAATTTTAACAACATCGTTTAGAAGGGAAGCCAAGCCATAACAAGTAAAGAAGAGTTGTTCAAGAGGCTCATGGAGGTGGACCTAGCCGGAAGAAATAATGAGTTCCACTATCCCAAGTTTATCTTCAACTCGTTTTTCCTAACAAAACAATAGTTTGATGAGTAGGTTGATATTTTCAAAGGATTTTCAATTGAAAAATTTTAGGGCATAATTGAATATGATGAGAACTCCATAGATAACTGGCTAGTAGATTACTTTGTAAAAAAAAAGATATTGAAGAAATATTACATGGCATTTCCATTTATCTCCGTGACTTGGAGGGTGAGTTGTTCAATATTAAGATACAACATGAAATCAAAGTGGCACTTATGAAAAGCTACATCGAAGAATGGTTCAAAAAGGCTATCGATAAACTAACAAATGAAGGGAAAGAAGCAGTTGAGACAGTTCCTATAATTGTCAATGAAAATGATAAAAGGAAATCAATGAGAAAATGATGATATGAGAAACCATCATAGTAATTTTATGTTGATCACATCCTTCTTTTCTTTATCAAGTCCTTCATCCAGTTATTCCACCTCTTTAACTAGAAAGGTTTAACCAAAGACTGATAACTCCTTTTTTCTTCTTACCAGGTCTTGTTGATCTTTCCACTGCCCACCATCTTCTTTATAAAAGATTATTTCTTGTATTTATTTTCTTTATGGTCCACGGGAGCCCCAATCCCATTCTTTAAGACAAACACATCTACAATTTCAAGAATATGTAATAAACTATATATTTTTTGAAATTTCAAGAGAACTACTTCGGGAACAATCTTTATTGTTCTTTGTAACCATGTTTTCAGAATATAAAGTATGTGAGGTTGATCTATAATTATATTTATTTGAGCTTCCCATGTATCCACTCTGTTAAATTTCTCTTGTGAATGCGAATCATATTCCTTTTTGTTTTTATGTGATCATAAATATTTATCTTAAACTATGATGGATGGGAGTAAATTTTTCTTATTTTCTTTAAATGTGTGAATGTGTTCAGTTCCTCATCTTTTCTCAGGAACTTTCCTTTAGAAGAAATCAAAAACATTTTCCTTTTGTTATGTTGTAATCTTTTTGTTTCTTTGAATTATTGCAATAGACTTATGTCAAGTCCAACATTTTGAATGTTTAAAAAATCTCAAGAAAATCTAAAAGAGGAGTACCACCTCTATAAAAACGCAGGGAGATTTATATCCTCATGAAGTTGTCGTTTCGGTCCTAACGGATTCAAGAATCAACAGTAAATCATATCACAATCATATAATTCTTGACTTGGCTCCCTTCCCTTGGAGCCCCCTATCCCTTTTAAACTAAAATCAAGTTGGTTAGAGAGCTGGAGGAACTTTCATTTATTTAAGCCATTAGATATTCTTGGGTTCCCTTCAATTCATCCCAGTCAGAGTCCCCCTCTCTAAAATTGTTGCAAACTTAAAAAGGGCCAAAGGAGATGCTATAAATTGGAATAAGGAAAGGAGGAAAGAAAGATCGGTAGCTCTAGGAGGTTAAATAAAACCTCCAATATTTGTTGGAAAAGGAGGTCCTAGGTTTTCTCTCTAACCAAAAAAAAGAAGAGCTAAAAATTATGGAAAAGGACAGAAGAAAAATCCTCTTAAACAAGGAAAATGAATGGTGACTCAAAAGAAGATCCCTCTAGTTGCAGGCTAGAGATAAGAATAACAATTTTTTCCATAAATTTTTGAACTATCAAAAAAACATTAACACCATCTGGGCCATTGATAAACCTGATGGTACAAAGGCTACCTCTTTTGAGGAGATTGCAGAGGTGGGATCCGCTCAGTTCAAACACTTGTTTCAATATGATCATAGAGAAACTATTAATGTTATCCTTCAGGTTGCTATATTGTCCCCCCATTTCATAAACCTTGAAGACAATAAGAACTTGATGGAATAAGTGCCAAGATAAGATTTTATGAGGGTGTTGTAGATTTTCTGGAAAGATAAGAGCTAGCGCCTTGACAGGATCATAGCTAATTTTTTTGTGGGATGTTTTGAATTTATAGGGGATGGTCTCTTAAGCATGGTGAAATATTCTAGGTCCACTGAACAATATTTGGTTACCTTTAATTCTTCCTTTATAACACTAATTCCAAAATCCAACCACCCTTATTATTTCAGCCACTCTAGTCCTATTTCCCTATGTAACAACATCTACAAAATCATATCAAAATTGATAGCCACCAAGGTGAAGGATATTCTTTCTGAAAACATCTCGTTGGAACAATTTAGTTTCCTCAAGGGACACCAAATCCACGAAGCCATTGGTATCACTCAGGAGAGTCTCACTCCATCTACACTAGGAAAATAAAGGTTGTAACTTTTAAAGTGGATCTCTAAAAATCCTTTGACCAAGTGAGGTAGCTCTATATCAAATTAATCGTCATTTAGTTACTCTTCTGACACTCTTTTGTGTCATGGGTCCTCAACTATATTAGCTCAACATTGTTTTCACTTTTGACAAATGGCTTTCCCACCTCCTTTTTCATAGTGGAAAGGGGTCTCAGGAAAGGATTCCCTCTCTCCCCCTTTCTTTTTTTCCTAGTAGCAGAAGTCCCTAGTTTCCTTATACATGATTTTGTCTCATCCAATCTCTTCAAAAGTATTTTGATCATACCCATATTTTGTCTCTCTCACCTTCTCTTTGTGAATGATATTCTTATATTTTTTGAAGGAGAGTTTCAGATTGTGGAACATCTGAAAGACCTCCTTTCTGCTTTCTTTCATGCAACTGGCATGCAAATAAATTTGATAAATCCTCTCTTTACTATTGGGGTCTAACTAATCAAAAAATACAATATATCTCCCCAAATATAAATATACATATTAGTGATGTTGGAGCTAGAATGAAATACCTTAGTTTCTATCTAAAATTTTATGGTTATCACAAAAATAATTGGATGTGGTTTCTATCCAAAGTGGAGAAATGTATTCATGCAAGGTGTAATCATTGGATCTCTAGAGATGGCAGACTTTTCTTGGTCAAGTATTTCCTAGAAGCCATTCTATGTTGATACTGAGAGGGGGGCGAATCAGTATCAAGTACAATTTAAAAACCTTTTTAGCTTATACTTAAATCATTCAATTATATCCAATGAGCAATGAACAATAGTATAATATCTACACCAATACACCACAATACACCATGCACAATATATGAGAAATAATCAATAGTTTTTGTTCAAGGGAAGTAATGACTTCCAAAGGTAGCTACAGCTTCCAAATGTAAAGGGAGGGATAAACCTCCAAGAGGAAGATACAATCCTCCAACATCAAGAGATATTTGAACTCTCTATCCTTGCCCCTTCCTTCCACCCAAGAATATTTGAGAGATAGTAAAACTTTACATTAAATCATCACCATCAACCAATCATCACATAGAACCTGATAATGCTTTCTGAGACTTCTTCAATTTATTCAATTATTCAATTCTTGGAGTACTCTGATCCTGTAGATAATGTTACTCAATGTATTCTCTGAAACTCCTCTAATTTTCACTCCTTGAATCCTCCCCAAAAAGAGGTTATGGAAAGAATGGTAGACTTTATTCAATTCTGGTCTATTCAGAAAACCCGACTTGTACAGCATGCCCCGCGCTCATTATTTAACATAGGATTCTGAAACTCACACACACAAAACCACATTCTGTACTCTTTCCAATGGAATTGGTCCCACTTCATTTGGAGTCTGTATGAAAAAGTTATGACTGTTTTACCTAGAATAACTGTTTATTGACTAGTTTCAGGACTGGTCACAAACCCTATATTCCACAGAGTGTATCTCCATAATTATAGTGAATCAAGAGCTGAAATTTCTACCAAAGGTACCTTGATATGTCTTCTCAATACCATAGTGATTTCACCATATGAATCGTTCTATAAAAAACATTATAGAAAAAATGGTAAGATGACCTGAAAATAACACACCTTAGAACACATCACCAAAAGACTTCATCCTCCCTTGAAATCCGACCTTCTTTTACTTCTTCTTCCCTCTTAAATTTGACTTATATCAAATGAATGTATAATGATATTTATTTATACCATTTATGTCAATTCCTTTTAACATTAGGGCCGACCTGACACTTTCTTATTTTGTAATTTTTTTCAGGGCCTACATGTACTTCCTTTTTCAATTCACTTTGTCATCTTCAAAAATTCATTTCTCCTCAACCATGAGGATCCATGTGATGTGCCACATACCACCAAAAACAACATGATGTATACTATCCATTCATGGGTGTTGT
>ML798391.1:96691-128157 GCA_009831015.1 Picea engelmannii | reverse complement strand
AGCTGCCATGCCTAGGAGAGCCCAATTTGGCATGTAAGCACTCACTTTTTTCTCACATAGCGACGAGAAGAGTGCAAACACATACCTTCTTTAGGGAGGGAGGCCACTTCCAGCCACTTTACCCTATTTGTGTGCATATTGGTCGTTTGAATTTTGGTGTGCTCTTTGGTTACTAGTTGGCCTTAGGATTTATTTTTTGTCTTTAGAGTCTTAAGTCATCATGGAGTCAGACCATTGTCCCCATCGGTCCTATCACTTGTTACAATTACCACTAGATTTTGAGTCTTTTCCTTCTAAAAGGCATAGAGTTATTAGGCGTGGAACACACACATCCACTGTTCAGACTTGTGATTCTACAAGGATGAGTACCAGACCTAGTCTTCATAACACTGGGAGCCCTTAAAATCCCACACCTACTATAGTTAATGGCACCCCTTTGACTCCTGCAACCACAATGGTTGTAGTGTCGGAGGAAACTATCATTACTATGGCTCGACTGACAGTGAATTCCCAATACACTGCCTCGAACCCTTTTGGGTCTCTGGGTCACTCATCGGGTTGTAATGTTTAGTCCATCCCTATGGCCTCTAATCCTTTTTCCTATGGTATGCCGAAATTTACTTTGCAGTTTTAAAATTCCATCCCAACTGTTGGCCCTAATGCTAACATCAGGCTTGGGGGAACTACACCTAATTACACTCCATTTTCATTTGGTGGTTCTCAAATCCCTCCAAAAACCCTTAATATGAGATTCATTCCTTCTTTTAACCCTGGGTCTAATCCTCTTTCTTCTGGGTGGAACAACCAAACTAGCGGAAAAGCTTCTTCTCAAGTTTCATCCTATACCCCTACCTCCTCGGTGTCGATTCTAACCAATACGTTTGGCATGACGAATCCACCTCTATCCTCCAGATTCACACCTGAAGGAGGTCATTTTCACTCTTTGGGAAACCCCCAACCTAGATCTAATCTGGCTAGGGGCAAGTTTTATAACCCTCATCAGAACATTCCTATTGTGATGGCACCCAACCAACCTTTTATGAATCAACCCAGAGGAGTGTCTTACAATCCCAGACAGGGCCATGATGCTCACCAAAACCTTGGAAGGGTTGCAGTTCCTCAAACACAATATTTCCAGGGAGCTTGTGGCCAGATGTCACAACCCCGTATCCCTTTTCTAGCCATGCTTAATCTTCCAGACTTGTCTAAGATGATGCATGACCCTATGAGTCATGATCCCACATATCCCCCCTTCTCCACCAATCTTCCTTTGGACATTATGAAATTCGAAGGTAAGAATGGTGAGGATCTGGGTGATCTCATTACTACCTTTCACCTATGGTGCTCCTCAAATTCCCTTAATGATGATTCTATTTGGTTAAGTTTATTTCAATGCACCCTCATCAGATTTGCGATGAAATGGTATATCAAACTACATAGGGGGGCACATGGGACCTTTAGTCAGATGGTGCTGGTCTTTCTTAACCACTTCCAATTGTTGGTTCGTTACGATGTTGGCCTAGAAATTTTGTCGACTTTATGCCAGGTCACTTCCATTCACATCTCTGATCATATCCAGGAGTGGCGTAGATGGAAGAGGTTGATTAATACCTTCATACCCCCAGCCTTTCTTTTAAAATGGTTCCTTATGTCTTTGCACCCTCCTATCTCGAAGGATGTTTCTACATCTGGGGTTACCACTGAGGAAGAAGAGATCTTCAAAGCCAAGTAGTTAGATCTCATATACGCTCAGTCTGTGATGTTACACCACATTATTCTGGACGCACCGTGGTTAACTTTTTACCCTAGAAAAAATCTCGAACCTCATGATGATGGAATTGTAGGCTCTACCAATGTAAAATCTACAGACTTAGTGACAAGTAATTTGAAGGTGTTGTCTTTAAACCAGTCTGCAGGAGGGCCAGATTTGTCTTTGTCTTTCAATCCCACTCGGTCAGTGGATGTACATTCCATGCAATTGTCGATAGACCCAAATGGTAACCAACAAATAGGCGAGAATAAGAAGAAAGGACGTAATAATCGTAAGGGTGGGAAAAATAATAAACCCAAGGATAATTGTAATAATGAGAAGATGAATAATAATGTTGGATAGGGAAAACAAGAAAGATGTAAGGTTTGTACAGACAACCACCTTACTCATTTATGCCCCAAACTTGAGGAATCTATGAGGTTATTATCTCTACATCCCCTCGTTCTGACTAATCATTTCCCACATAATCAACACATGGCCTCAAGTTCCTCAAACACTAGAAATGTGGCTGGTGGGAGTCAAAACCCATTGTTGTAAGACAACAATCATTTTTGTATCAATATGGTCGATGAAAAAGTTAATGCAGCCAATCGATCTCGAGATTATAGCTCTTCATAGGCTATACCTGGTCTATAATATCCTCCTCCTCCTCTGGAGATGACTTTACAAATTGAAAAACCAAATCCACCTCTTCATATTCCGAAAGGAATACTCAAGTGCTCTACCCACAATCCAAATGCTAGATTCGCCTAGAACTACTCTATTGTTGAGGACCTGGGTCAAACCCCTTATGCAATGTTGGCTTTGGAGGTACTCCAGATGTGTCCTTCACAGAGGAATTCCTTACTATCTACATTAGGATATCTATAACCCAGTGGCTCAAAAGTTATCAAGTTTGACGTCATAGATGTGAAGCCTCTCTTGCCTTACCATGTGGCATTCCAAATCCACATGGAGTACTCAAAGTATACCATCAAACATGCAGTTTTTGATGAAGGTGTTGCTACATTTGTGATGTCCTTGATCTATTGGAAATCTCTCAGTTCTTTGACTCTTTCTAAATCATCAAACATGTTGACTACATTATACGGTCACTCCTTCCGCCCTCATGGTATTATTCATGCCTTTCTGGTCCAGTTAGGTGGGAATATGGTAGAGTTCGAGGTTGAGGTAGTTGATGTGCCTCTTGATTATAACTTGTTACTAGGATGCAATTGGACCTATGCTATGGCCATTTTCATATCGTCCATATTTTGTACTATTTTTTTTCCTCATGAAGGGAAGATCATGACGATCGACTAGTTATCCTTTGCATATGCTAGTCCCAATGCATCTATTGGACAGTCAATCCCTGTGATCGAAAATTCTCAACCAAAAACTGAGAATATCGATGTCAGGATGTATTCTTCCCTTATGGGTATTTTCGACTTCACGACACTGACTCACCACATTTACGCCATGTCCAATAGGCTCGTTTCGACAGGGAGGTCCATTCCTTTCCACAATTCCTATTTTAGTGATCTATGCATCCTACCTTCCCCGACTTCATCTTGTGAAGGTCAGTTGCATGCTGGAATGGCCATGCCACTATCAGCAGTGGAGATTGGGTATCAAGTTGTTCTTGACTCTTCCATTGATCCTGATCCTGTTACCTCACCAACGGACGAGGAGGATCTCGTTCTTAAGCCCGTGTGGGCCACTTCATTGTCTTGTTCACATGAATGCCTCTATGAAACTTTTCCTTCGAATGAAACCATCATTGAAGCCATGAATGGTTCCGAAAAACCTTGGGACAATATGAATCACCTCTCTTATTTTCTCCTGGAGCTTGAAATAATTGAACAAGATGAATTTTGATATACTTTGAGTGAGATAGTAGGCTACGCCATAGTTCCACTTGATACGCATGACATTTATGCCAAAGTAAATATGGAAAATATTACTCCTACAATCACGATCGATATCTCTCATACCCCTGGCAAGATTGAAAACATAAATATCGGTGTGGATTGTTCTCCAGAACAAATCTTGTTCTACACTAAACTCTTCAAGGAATTTCGATATGTATTTTCTTGGTCATATGAAGAGATGCCAGGAATCCACCCTCGTATTTTCGAGCATGATATTAGAACTTATCTGGATGCTAAACATGTTCAAAAACGTCTTAGAGTTGTCAATTATCGGAAGGCCCTTGCTATTAAGGAAGAGGTAGAGAAGCTACTTAATGTTGGCTTCATCTACCTAGTTCCCTTGACTAAATGGGTATCCAATCCCATTCCTATGAATGAAAATCAAGGAACTATCCATGTATGTATGGAATTTCATGACCTGAATAAAGCCTGTCCTGAAGACAACTTCCCAACAGCTTTCATTGATCATATTCTTGATGAGTGTGCGGGAAGCGAAGTATTTTATTTTATGGATGAATTTTCAAGGTATAACCAAATTCAAATTAAACCTGAGGATCAACACAAGATGGAATTTATTTGTCCTTGGGGTACTTTCGCATACCAGAAAATGCCTTTTCGGCCTTAAAAACGCCGGAGAAACCTTCCAACGTGCCATGACCTTCAATTTTCACGATCTTAAACATATAGTCGAAGCTTACCTTGACGATCTAGCTACTCACTCTCGTAAGAGAGCGGATCACACTATGCACCCTCGGCTCATTTTTGAAATATGTCGTTACTATAGAATCTAGTTGAACCCTTACAAGGGAATCTTTTGCATTAGATCTGGTCGTATTTTAGGATTTCTAGTTTCCAAGACCGAGATCATGGTATATCCGTTAAAGGTTGAGGCAATACTTTGATTGCCTCCCTCGCACACTATTAGACAACTTCAAGGTTTACAGGGGAAAGTTAACTTTCTACATCGGTTTATAGTAAATTATTCCAATATCACTAAGGGTTTCATGCATCTTTTGAAGAAGGACACCCCTTTTATTTGGGATGAGCGAGCCTAGGATTCCTTTAATTCTTTGAAGAAATACTTAGTATCGGAGCCTATGCTGAAGTCTCTTGACTGCAATAGGGATTACTTGCTTTATATCACCTTGTATGAGGAGATGATTGGTATGTTTTTGGTTCAGGAGGATGATGAGATCCATGAGCACATCATCTATTATCTAAGTCAAAACTTAGTTGTTCATGAGCTTAATTATTCTCGTGTTGAAAATATAGCTTTGGTTGTCGTTCATGTAGTCCAACATTTGTGTCATTATATATTACTTTTCAAGACTATTGTGGTTGCCTATGTCAATCCATTTCAATATGTCCTTACTGTGCGTATCATAGGGGGAAAATATAATAAATGGATTGTCATTTTACAAGAGTTTGATCTTTATTTCGCTTCTATGAAATTCAAGAAATCACTGGTCTTTGTGGAGTTAATATTTGAATTTCCACGATTAGATGAGGATTTTATCCATGTTGATTTGTTTGTGGATGAACACATTTTTCTTGTCTTGTTGTCCGACCCCTGGTATGGAGACATTTTTCTCTATCTTAAAACTTTGAAGTTCCCTCAGCATCTCTCACGAGATGACCGACAGCGTGTAAGGTACGAAGCTAATAATTATACTATCATCGGTGACACTTTCTATCGCCAAGGAATAGACAATATCTTGCATCGTTGTTTAACTCATGGAGAAGTTGACTCAGTCCTGAACGATTACCACAGTGGGGCTTGTGGTGGTCATTTATCCGAGCTTGTGAAAACCCAAAAACATTTACGAGTCGGTTATTTATGGCCTTCTATCTTTAAATATTGTATTGAAGTGGTAAGAAGTGTCACCCCTACCAAGTGTTAACTAGTAAAATTCACTCGCATCTAGTCCCTCTTCACCCAGTCATTACCATAAGGCCCTTCACCTAGTGCGGGGTGGATTCATAGATTGTAACCCAACTTCACCTAGGGGGCATCAACACATTATCGTGGTTGTTGACTACTTTACTAAGTGGGTTGAGACCATGCCTACAGTTAAATATGACAACAAGATTGTCACCTTCTTCATATTCAATCAAATTATCGTCCGGTTTGGTACCCCGAGTGAGATTGTCACTGATCATGGCAGTCATTTTTAGAAAAAAATGATGGAACAACTAGAATCTAAGATGGGGTTTACACATGGTCATTATCATCCTTATTACCCCCAAGAGAGTGGACAATTAGAGGTCATCAACAAGTCTCTCAAGACCATTTTGAAAAAAATTGTCAGCCAGAGTAAGTCTGACTGGCACATTATGTTGTATCTCGCACTCTAGGCATGCCAAACTTCGATCAAGACTACCACCATATTTTACCCTTTTCAGTTATTACACGGTGTGGAGTCGATTTTACCTATTGAATGGGAAATCCCTTCTCTTAAGTTGGCATTTACTCTCCTACCTAACACTTACGATCTCGAGCGAGGCCTTGTACACCTAGAGAGTCTTGATGAGCATCGTCAAGATGCCTCTATGGCTATCGAGGAAAACAAAAGAAGTTTCAAGGTCCAGTACAATAAGTCTGTCTATCCTCAATTGTACATTGAGGGTGACTTGGTCCTCTTGTATGAACAATCCAAAGAACCATTGGGGGAAGGAAAGTTTAAACCCATGTGGTACAGTCCTTATATCATGAGACTATTGGCATGTTTACAGGTAGGTTTTCTTGTCATTGATGGCAAGATCAGAGTATGCAGCGATGGAAAAACAGGGACAACATAATCTCAGGAGGATAAGTGCAGAGGTGCACATAGAGTGCAAGAGTGTGCTTGATCATTTGATGGTTTACAGGAAGGCAAGGAAGATCAGGAAAAAATTGATCTGACTCCATTTCGAAGTTTCGGATACTGGGAAGTGGAGGTGTCAAGGACACTCATGAAAAGTCTCATAATCGCTAAATGTGAAACACTAAAATCCCAAAAGAAGGAGACAGTTCTGGATACCAGGAGTTGAAGTGTCGAAACACTTCACCATAGGAGTCCCGAAATCACGAAATGCAAAATGCCAAATCTTGAAAGTAGGAGACAGTTTCGGATACCAGGAGTTGGGGATGTCAAGAACTCTTACTATAGGAGTCTCAAAGTTGAAAAATGCAAAATCACAATATGCTAAACCATGATATAATCTCAACTATTGGATCGAGGAAAAAACTGGACCATTGATCCAAGAAGGATACGTGGCGAAAGATCATCCTTTCGCTGACTGGAAAGTCAAAGGAACAGGGTTCCCTAACCTCTCGAACTCGCGATATGCGAAATCGTGAAATAACCTTAGCCGTCAGATCGAATTTTTATATAGACCATTGATCCAACTCCATTTCAGAGTTTCAGATACCGAGAGGTTAAGGAGTCAAGTGTCGAGACTCCTCGTCATAGGAGTCCTAAAGTTGCAAAGTGAAAAAAGACGAAAAGTTGATCAGACTCCATTTCGGAGTTTCGCAGACCGGGACTTGGAAGTGTCGAGAACATTCACATCAAGAATGTAAAAATTGCGACATGTGAAATCATGAAGTGATTTGGGTCGATAGATCGAGGAGGTGAATGTGGCAGACCATGTCAAAAAGGATAGGTGGAAGACTATGACACGTGGCACGATCAGACAGTGACAAGTGTCAAGTTGATTTAGCATTTCAGGCCACTGGAAATCACAATTCTGAGTGACACGTGACATCCACTCAGGTCATGACATGTCATTGAGTGACGCAAGACTGACCTCACTCTGGGAGTTTTTGCTTCGGGATTTTTAACTCCATCACTCCCCCAAAGTCCTAAAGGCTGAAGTCCCAAGGCAGAGCATAGACGTCCAATCACCATGGATTGAGGACCGTTGATCTGGAGATTGAAGCGCTTGTGTGATTGGAGAGTGGTCATATTTTGGTGGTCACATCGTCGAAGAACTGTAGAAGAGAGCTCGAAGTGGAAAGCTCCATTTCGGAGTTTCGGGGATCGAGACTTGGAGCGTAAAGAAATCTCTGCATCAAGGATGTTGAAATGATGAATTGTGAAATCACGAAAGCTCTTTATGGATAAGTGCTCAGTCACCAATGGTGGTCACATCGTCAAAGAGATGTAGAGAAAATATTGAAGTGGCAAGCTCCATTTCGGAGTTTTAGGGACTGCGACTTGGAGAGTTGAGATGCCTCGCAATAGGAATCGTCGAAATGCAAAAACACCTTTTTGGTGTAGGTTGTGGTCACAACCATTGGTCACATCAGCGGAAGATGGAGGAAGGAGCTAGTGCAACCAAGCTCCATTTCAGAGTTTTGGGGATAGGTACATGAAGCATAAATAAACCTTAACCATAGGAATCACAAAATGTCAAAATGCGAAACGACGAAATAAACGCAAGACCCTAGGGATTCCATCCAACGGTGCAGGTGATTTTAAATATGATCGGAGGGCTATTGTTTCACTTCACAGTGTAACTTCTAGAAATGACTGATGGTCTCTGCAATAGGATGAGCTTGACTATGATAAAGAAGAAGAAGAGTCTCAACTTTCAGAGAGGCCAAGGAATCTCAGCATAACACCCAGTGATGATGGACGCGTGGGTTGAACCGCTAGAGAAGCTGAAGGATTGCAATGATGATCAAGAAGAGCACTTGACATGAGGTAAAGATGCATAATAGAGAGAGGGGGGGGGGATTGTGGAGTGGAGTGAACACCCTGAGGTGCATAAGCATGGCGCATATTGCATGCACAAGGAGAACAAAGACTATAAGTATGCTGAACAAAGAAGAGATGAGTGTTGTTTTTGTTGAGTGTGATTGACGTGTGAAGAAGGAGGTAGAGTGCAGTAGAAAAAATGCACAGAAGAGGTGTGGTGCATTGAATGGACATGGCACACATAGAAGAAATAGAAGAAGAACATAAAGCGTAAGAGGAGTGTGCAGAAGACACTGATGCAGACAGAGCAGCGTAGTGTAGCAGATCAGTGATGAGACTGGTAAGTTTTTGAAGAACTTTATATCACTGTAATAAGTGTTATTATCAAATATTTATATTTAAGGGTGGTAGGGAGGTGCTAAGGAGGAAGGTTTTCCTCAGAGGTTCAAGTGGGTGTTTGAACGCAGGGATTTGTAGCTTCCATCTAGTTGCAGCCAGAGAAACTAGGGTGGCAGGGTGGTGCAAGGGAAAATTGTTGTTCTCTATTATGAAGGTTGGTGCCTGTATGACTAGAAGTTGGTGCATCCATCCAGTTGGTGTTGGAACACTTGGGGAGTTGGTTCTTCCTTCTAGTTGGTGCTAGAGAAACCAAGGATTTGGTGCTTCCTTCTAGTTGGTGCTAGAGAAACTAGGGAGTTGGTGCTTCCTTCTAGTTGGTGCTAGTGAAACCAGAGAGTTGGTGCTCTTGGCAAGTAGCAGGTTGCACAACAAAGGTTGTAGCCTCATTATGAGTTGGTGCTCATATGTATGATAATGTAAAGAATGTAAATATTACTTATCATATAAAGAAGAAGATTTTTTTACCCTTTATGGGTTTCCTCAGGAAATATTTGTCTTAGGGTATCTCATATGTGTGACTGATGTTGAATGTTCTATTGCTTATTTCCCTGCATTATTGTGATTGTCATTGAGTGCTTTGAAAAGAGTTTAAAATAAGCATAATTGTTTAAGCACGGTAACAACTGATTCACCCCCCCCCTCTCAGTTGTCCAACAATTGGTATTAGAGTCGGCCCCTTTTATATAAGGGTAGATCCTAGAGCTTAAACATGTCAATCCATGAAGGAAATTCAACCAATAAGGCCCCTCTATTCAATGGAACAAACTTTGCCTTCTGGAAAGTTAGAATGAGAAACTACATAATGGATTTAGGTGCAGATGTTTGGGATGTGGTAGATACTGGTTATGTAAAGCCAGTTGTACTAGCTAATAAGGATGCCAATCTATAATTTAGCTTCAACGCTAAGGCTATGAATGTTATCTTGAGTGGGCTTGTAGAAGAAGAATTCGTAAAATTTATGCACCTAGGAACTGCCAAAGAAATGTGGGACAAACTCATTAGCAGTTATGAAGGTAATGAGAAGGTAAAGGACTCCAAGCTTCAAACCTACAAAGTATAGTTTGAACAGCTGAAGATGAAAGAATATGAAACTATTGGAAAATACTTTCTGAGAGTTGAAGAAATGGTAAATGCAATGAAAGCACTTGGTGAAAAAATTGAGGAACCTTCTTTAGTTCAGAAAATTTTGAGATCTCTCCCAGATAGGTTCAACCCAAAGGTCTTTGTTATAGAATAACTTAATGATTTAAAAACCTTGGATTTAGATCAACTTCTAGGAACATTGACTGCATATGAAATGAGAATAGTTAAAGATAAACCCACCTCCAGAGAAGTATCATTTAAGGTAGACAAGAATGAGGATTATGAGCCTGATGAAATTGAAGCAAAATTTGTGAAGAGACTGAAGAAGGGATCAAGCAAATACAAAGGTAAACTTCCTTTCAAATGTTTCAACTATGGTAAGATAGGTCGTTTTGCAAATAAATGTCCTCACAAAAGAAAGGATCAGACATGCGATGATGAGGAGAAGTAGAAACACAAAAATTTCTTTAAAGATAATAATTTTAAGAAGAAAAGTCTTTGTGTAAACAATGATGATGATCCTTCAGATGATGAAGATAGTGACTCCTCTATTGAAGATAAAATAAATGACTTCATACTTATGGCCAAAGAGGATTATGATAATAAAAGCACTGGAAGTGAGGCTAATGAAGAAGAAGTTGTGGTTGATATGGAAGGAGAACTGATCAGTGCATTAGAAGAGATTGATAGACTCGGAATTAAGAATAGAAAGAAAAAACAATTGCTGATATAGTTCGAGAAAGACAGTAAATAACCTGATGAATACATTTTCCTACTAAAAGTGGAATTAGAATATGAAAATAAAATCGAAGACATTTTGAAATGACAGTTATTAGAAAAGAAGGCAAGATGTGAAGCCTTAGAAAAAGAAGTAGTGAAAACTAAGAAAGAGATGGAGAAGTTTCAAGCCTTCTACAATCAGAATCTGTCAAGTATCAAAGCCTCGAAAGGATTAGCCACCATTTTGAATCAACAAAGGAATCCAAAGCTGAAAACTAGTTTGGGTTATGAAGAGGGATCAACTAGTGGTAAGCCAAGAAACAAAGAACCCATCAAGTTTGTCAAATCTACAACCAACGAAAACAACAAACCTGCAGAAAAAAAGGAAGACAATCAATCGCCCGGGATGAGTAAAGAAAAAGGTGCCAAGACTGAATCTGTAGAACAAATAAAAAAAGAACTCCCAGCTCAAAGACATTATCAGCATGGAAGAAATCAATTTTCTCCAAGAAGACAACCATTTTCTAGGTACAAAGAATTATTCTATGGATATTGTTTCTACTATTCTAACTCTAGTCACAAAGCTATAAATTTTTCCTTAAGACTTAGACATGAGCAATTAAGATTTCAAAGAAATAAATATCTTCCACAACAAAGAATGATACAGCCAGGTAACAAACCATCACAGATTGCAAATTGCCAAATTAAGTCTAGAGATATGCAACTAAGGAGGTCAAGAAATAATAATAAGTCAATGAGTAGACAACGCTGCAACAATAAATTTGACCTATTGAACAATGGGATTGAATGATACATCTATCATAACTATGGACATAAATCTACAGATTGTCGCTTAAAGAATTACAAGCCAGATTTGATCCCCACTGCTGAAAATGTCAAGGTTTGGAAGAAGAAAGCAGATGACAAGTGTGGACTAGTGTTATCATCCCAAAGACAAAATAATCCCTGGTATATTGACAGTGGATGTTCCAAACATATGATTGGAGACAAAAGTAATTTTTTAACTCTAAGTGAAAGAAAATCAAGGAATGTAACTTTTGGAAATGATGCACCAGGAAAAATTAAAGGTAAAGGAATGGTAAGGTTGAGTAATGGAAAAGGGAAATATGAAGATGTGTTGTTAGTAGAAGGTCTAAAATATAATCTACTTAGTGTCAGTCAATTTTTTGACCAAGGATGTGAAGTCATTTTTACCTCTAAAGACAGTAGAATAAAATATGTGAATTCAGGACAGCTAGTTGCAAAAGGGATAAGAATAGAAAACAATGTCTATGTGTTAAAAGAGGAAAAAGAAGAATGCCACTTAAGCAAGTATGATGAAATATGGTTATGGCATAGGAGACTTGGACATATAAACTTTTACCACTTAATAAAGCTCAAAATTCTCGAGGCAGTAAAAGATCTTCCGAGAATATCAAAGCCCCAAGATTCTATGTGTAAACCCTGCCAAGTAGGAAATCTAACCAGGACATAGTTTAAGTCCAAGAGCTCTACTTCAATAGAAAAACCACTCCAACTAGTTCATATGGATTTTTATGTGGACCATTAAGATAGGAAGGTGCGAGGAAAGAAAACTACATCATTCTGATTATTGATGATTACTCCAGACTTACTTGGGTTGCCTTTCTCAAGGAAAAAGCTGAAGCATTTGAGAAGTTTAAAATATTTAAGGATTTAACTGAGACTCAAATAGGCAAGAGGTTAAAGGCAGTAAGATCAAACAGAGGAGGAGAGTTTATTTCAAGTGATTTCAAGGAATTCTGTGATAAGCATGGGATCAAGAGAGAATACACAATCCCAAGAACTCCACAACAAAATGGAGTAGTTGAGAGGCAAAACAGAACAGTGCAGAAAATGGCCAAGTCAATGATGAATGAGAATAACATTGGTCAAACCTACTGGGTAGAAGCAATACACACAGTAGTCCATTTTCTTAACAAATCCCACCTCATACCACAAAGTGACAAGACACCTTATGAACTGTGGTATGGGAGACCTGCTTCAATCAAACACTTCAAAGTCTTTGGGAGTAAATATTACATAAAGAATAATGATGAGAACCTTGGCAAATATGATGACATGGCTGATGAGGATATCTTCTTAGGGTATGCTACAAACAGTAAAGGATACATATGCTATAATAAGAGGCTGCATAAAATGGTTGACTGTATTGACGTAAAAGTTGATGAAGGAATCCCAGCAAGAGAGGTGTACAGTAATGAGTCTTCTACAGAGGACACAACTAAAGCTAAAGATGAATAGGTCCAAGAATCAGAAAACAAAGACTCTAAATCAGATGAAGACACAAATACTCAAACAGACTCAAATCAATAGACAACTTCAAATTCCTCCTCCAGAATCACTCAAAAGAATCATCCTGCAAGTCAGATAATTGGTGAAAAAGACAAAGGTGTACAAACCCGGAGAAAGATAATCAAAAACATTGAACAATCACATGTATCTTTCATATCCATGTTGGAACCCAAGAATTTTAATGAAGCTAGAAAATATGACCATTGGTTTAAAGTAATGAATGACGAACTTGATCAGATTCAGAAAAACAATACGTGGGAGATGGTTCATAGACCTGAAGGTAAAAATATCATTTGCTCCAAATGGACCTTTAAGAATAAGTTGAATGAGCAGGGACAAGTTGTCAGGAACAAAGCAATATTGGTATGTAAAGGGTATGTGAAAATAGAAGGACTAGATTTTGATGAAAAATTTGCGCCCGTAGCAAGATTAGAAGCTATCAGAATATTTCTTGCCTATGCTTGTCATAAAAGGTTTAAAGTCTATCAAATGGATGTCAAGTTAGCTTTTCTAAATGGAGATTTAAGTGAAGAAGTCTATATGGAACAACCATAGGGTTTCGAACTGTAAGTAACCTTGACTTAGTATGCAAGATAAAGAAAGATTTATATGGGTTAAAACAAGCCCCTCGTGCCTGGTATCAAAGACTGGATACATATCTCAAAGACAAAGGGTTCAAGAGAGGAACAGTTGACAACAATCTATATATCAAAATAGAGGATAATGATTTGCTCATCGTATTGGTCTATGTAGATGACATCATCTTCAGATGTAATAAGGATTCATTGGTACAATGGTTTTCTTTTGCCATGGAGTCTGAGTTTGAAATGTCTATGATAGGTGAACTTCCATTTTTTCTTGGTCTACAAATTACTCAGAGGTCTGAAGGGATGTTCATTTCTCAAGAAAAATATCTAAGATAAATGTTGAAAAGGTTTCAAATGGAATATTCTAAACCTGTGGGCACACCTATGGTTACTGGATGCAAATTAAGAAAAGATGTTGACTCACCTGATGTTGATCAAAGTTCATATAGGTCAATGATAGGTAGTTTGTTGTACATCATAACATCTCATCCAAACATAATGCATGTTGTTGGGATGGTAGGAAGATATCAATTTGCACCTAAACAAAGTCATTTTCTAGCTGTCAAAAGGATATTCACATATTTGAAAGAAACAATGAACTATGGCCTATGGTATCCTAAGAATCAGAATTTTCAATTATCAGTCTACTCATATGTTGATTGGGCTAGCTGCGTGGATGAAAGGAAAAGAACGAGTGGAGGTGCGTTCTTCTTAGGATATTATCTAGTAGCATGGTTGAGTAAAAAGCAAGGTTCCATTTCTTTATCAACTATAGAGGTAGAGTACATTGTTGTTGCTACCTGTTGCACTCAAGTATTATGGATAATTCAGACACTTGCAGACTTGGAGGTAAAATATGTTGCACCGATCCCAATTCATTGTGATAACACTTGTTCCATCATTGTGTCTAAGAATATTGTATTCCACTCCAAGCCCAAGCATATACCCATAAAATACCATTTTCTGAGAGAGCAGGTCACCAATCAGGTTGTTCAAGTCCATTACATTCCAACCACAGAACAAATTGTAGACATATTTACTAAACCCCTAGCCAAGACACCATTTGAATATCTCCGATAGAAGCTGGGTGTCATCCTGTATCACACCTAAGAGAGTTCATCCTATTAGGGGGAGCTTTGTCTGGATTGAATATCGGATACCTCCTAAAAATACTGCAACAGCTCAGGGGGGGCATGTTTTCTTTGACATTGATGTAAAAAGGGGGAGAAAAGGAGTGGTCCAAACTGCATGCTACAGTTGGAGATCCAAACAGATTAGCGCAGTCATTCAATTTTTCCATCAATGCCAAAGGGGGAGATTGTTGGCATGTTTACAGGTAGTTGTGATTATCATTGATGGCAAGATCAGAGTATGCAGTGATGGAAAAACAGGGACAACGTAAGCTTTGGAGGATAAGTGAAGAGGTGAACGCAGAGTGCAAGAGTGTGCTTGATCATTTGATGGTTTACATGCAGGCAAGGAAGATCAGGGATAAATTGATCTGACTCCATTTCATAGTTTCAGATACTGGGAGGTGGAGGTGTCAAGGACACTCACGACAAGTCCCAAAATCGCGAAATGCGAAACACTGAAATCCCGAAAGTAGGAGATAGTTCCAGATGCCAGGATTTGAAGTGTTGAAACACTTCACCACAACAGTCTCGGAATCACGAAATGTGAAATGCCGAAATCTCGAAAGCAGGAGACAGTTTTGGATACCGGGATTTCGGATACTGAGAGTTGGGGATGTCAACAACTCTTACTACATTAGTCCCGAATTCACGAAATGTGAAATTACGATATGCAAAACCATGATATAATCTCAACCGTTGGATCGAGGACAAAACTGAACAGTCGATCCAAGAAGGATACATGGTGAAAGATCATCCTTTCGTTGACTAAAAAGTCAAAGGAACGGGGTTCCCTAACCTCTCAAACTCGCGATATGAAAAATTGTGAAATAAACTTAGCCGTCAGATTGAATTTTGATCTAGACCATTGATCTGACTCCATTTCATAGTTTCGGATACTGGGAGATGGAGGAGTCAAGTGTCGAGAGTCCTCATCATAGGAGTCCCGAAGTTGCGAAGTGAGAAAAGATGAAAAGTTGATCTGACTCCATTTTAGAGTTTCACAGACTGGGACTTGAAAGTGTCGAGAACATTCACATCAAGAATGTTGAAATTGCGAAGTGATCTTGGCTGACAGATCCTGGAGATGAATGTGGTCAACCACGTCAGAAAGGACAGGTGGAAGACTATGACACGTGGCACGATCAGACAATGACAAGTGTCAAGTTGATTTATCATTTCAGGCCACTAGAAATCACAATTCTAAGTGACACGTGACAGCCACTCAGGTTACAACATGTCATCAAGTGACGCAACACTGACCTCACTCCGAGAGTTTTTTCTTTGGGAGTTTTAACTCCATAACTTCCCCAAAGTCTTGGGGCAAAAGATAGTCGTCCGTTCACCACAAATCGAGGACCGTTGATCTGGAGATCAAAGTGATTGTGTGATTGGATAGTGGTCATATTCTGGTGGTCACATCATCGAAGAACTATAGAAGAGAGCTCGAAGCAACAAGCTCTATTTTGTAGTTTCAGGGATCGAGACTTGGAGCGTAAATAAATCTTTGCATCAAGGATGCCGAAATGCCAAATTGTGAAATCGCAAAAGTTCTTTATGGATAAGTGCTCGGTCATCGATGGTGGTCACATCATCAAAGAGCTGTAGAGAAAATATTGAAGTGACAAGCTCCATTTCAGATTTTTGGGGACCGCGACTTGAAGAGTCGAGATGCCTCGCAATAGGAATCACCGAAATGTGAAAACACCTTTTTGGTGTAGGTTGTGGTCACAGCCATTGGTCACATCGATGGAAGATGGAGGAAGGAGCTAGTGCAAGCAAGCTCTATTTTGTAGTTTTGGGGATTGGTACATGAAGCGTAAAGAAATCTTAACCACATGAATCGTGAAATGAAAAAATGTGAAATGGTGAAATAAATGCAAGACCCTACGGATTCCATCCAATGGTGTAGGTGATTTTGAATATGATCGGAGGGCTACTATTTCACTTCACAGTGTAACTACTAGAAACAACTAATGGTCTCTGCCGGAGGATGAGCTCAACTATGATGAAGAAGATGAAGAGTCTCAACTGCCAAAGAGGCCAAGGAATCTCATCATAACACCCAGTGATGATGGACACGTGGGTCGAACTGCCAGAGAAGCTGAAGGATTGCAATGATGATAAGGCAGAGCACTCAACATGAGGTGAAGATAAAGAATAGAGAGAGGGGGGGGGATTGTGGAGTGGAGTGAACACCCCGAGGTGAAGAACATTGGCATAGTGAGAGAATGCAGAAACATGGTGCATATTGCATGCACAAGGAGAACAGAGACTATAAGTATGTTGAACAAAGAAGAGATGAGTGTTGTTGCTATTGAGTGTGATTGATGTGTGAATAAGGAGGTAGAGCGTAGTAGCAAAAATGCATAGAAGAGGTGTGGTGCATTGAATGTACATGGCACACATAGTAGAAATAGCAGAAGAACATAAAGTGTAAGAGGAGTGTGCAGAAGACACTGATGCAGATAGAGAAGCGCAGTGTAGCAGATCAATGATGAGACTGGTAAGTTTTTGAAGAACTTTATATCATTGTAATAAGTGTTATTAGAAAAGATTTATATTTAAGGGTGGTAGGGAGGTGATAGGGAGGATGGTTGTCCTCAGAGGTTCAAGTGGGTGCTTGAACATGGGGAGTTGTAGCTTCCATCTGGTTGCAACCAAAGAAACCAAGGTGGTAGGGTGGTGCAAGGGAGAACTATTGTTTTCTATTATGCAGATTGGTGCCTGTATGACTGGAAGTTGGTGCTTCCATCCAGTTGGTGTTGGAACACTTGGGGAGTTGGTGCTTCCTTCTAGTTGGTGCTAAAGAAACCAAGGATTTCTCAGTTGGTGCTAGAGAAATCAGGGAGTCGGTGCCTCTTTCTAGTCGGTGCTAGTGAAATTAGAGAGTTGGTGCTCTCAGCAAGTAGCAGGTTGCAAAATAGAGGTTGTAGCCTCATTATGAGTTGGTGGTCATATGTATGATAATGTAAAGAATGTAAAGATTACTTATCATATAAATAAGAAGAGGTTTTTACCCTTTATGGGTTTCCTTAGGAAATATCTATCTCAAGGTATCTCATATGTGTGACTGATGTTGAATGTTCTATTGCTTATTTCTCTGTATTATTGTGATTTTCATTGAGTGATTTGAAAAGAGTTTAAAATAAGCATAATTTTTTAAGCATGGTAACAACTAATTCACCCCCCCCCCTCTCAGTTGTCCAACAGAGACGTGTCTTAGAAAAAGGATCCTAGGAGTTAGAAGCTTATGAAGGGATTATGTTGGTTGAGTCTAGGAATGGGCTCTACTTGAAAAGATATTACACTTGAGCCCCAAACTTGGGCGAAACTCTTTGTATACTAATGTAATTTAGTGTATATATATTTTCCCTTTCTTTTCATCTTCATCTTGCTTGTTGATTTTTCCCTTGGTTGGTAGGTCAACGGAGTCTTCGATCTACCTAGGATTCACAGACGAAGCCAATCGTCATACACAGAACTTGTCTTTCACTGCTTGGGTGGTTTACTCACCCGAGGGTCTATTGGTATCTTTAGGTGGCATATGCCTAGGGCCATCCATGAATAATGTGGCTGAATATAGCGTTGTTATAGAACTTTTGTGTGATGTTATCTCACATGGTATTCTCTCTTTAGAGGTTCTCTTAGATTCCCAGTTAGTAGTATCTCAGTCGAACGGTAGTTACCACGTGCGTGATTCTACTTTACTTTGATGATTCCTACCAGTACGTCTTTTAGAACGACAGTTTGATTTAATTACGTATTATTACATTCCTAGGAGTTCTAATCATGTATCTGATGCTTATGCTAATTTAGTTTTATATTGGCATTTGTCACATAACTAAAGCAAAGAAAAGCATCTCATCAATGTACACATTATAAAATATAAGTAAAGCCAAAGATCCATGTTATATATATATATATATATATGGTGTTTATAGTACAAACGTGGGGCTAATACCCTCAATACACATATATAGTTGATACTACAATATCAACGAAATCTACACCTATCACACCAGATGTGTGTTATGGTAACAAACTATGGTGTTTGTGATATGATGAAAGAGTTACACCCAAGCCATGGGCACACCAACCACTTGTCGTTGCATGGCTTCCTGCAGATCATCTACTTGAACCATAGGAATCCTATGAGTCAAATGAGACAGTTTGCCCTGCATGTCTTATAGGAATCTCTTAGCTTCTCCTCCCGCCATCTCATCTCCCTGGTTCCTTCGTCGATGTTGAGGAATCCCTTTTAGCCATTACGGACCCACGTATATGTTACATAAGTGTCTAGTTAGTACTTAAGCATCATCCAAAAAAAATCTACTATACAAAAATACAAAAAAATGAAATATTTAGAAAAAACATTGACATACCCATGTCCCCATATGCAGTCCCTGGTGGAAGCGGCATGCTCGGATCCCCTCTAAAGTCGATCCCTACATAGGGATAATCATCTAGATAAATGAACTGTCGTTTCCACCAGTAGAAGAAATCCTCATTTTATGGTGTGGGCACCCTACCTCCCCCCTTCCATCTCATTACCTCAGTCCACTGTTCCATGGTTGGATCGTGAGGTCCTCTCAAAATAATCTTGACTCTAGGTCCCAAACCTGGAACCGACTCAAAGAAAAAACTGCATAATATAGAGGCAAACCCAAAGTTCCTCTTACTACCTTGCTTGCACTCTATCAACTGGCTCTTCATATTTTCTAGTAGTGAGGTACACCAGTCATATACTATGGGTCTCAAGCAATCTACTGCATAGAACATGAGTGACCTTGATGCCTGCTGAAACAAATTCGAACCTATGATTCTGGTCAATAGGAGGACACAAATCTTCAGGTTGAGATTGTTTATCACTCGGATGGGGAGTTGACTCCCGACCTTTGGAGTCCCTTATACATAGTGGGCATATATTTACTCCTCTATTTTCATTCTTCTCTTTGCTCCCTATGATTTTAGGTTTACAATCTCTCCCCTGTGTGATAATCCATTCAAAAAGTATATATCCTCTACTTCAATCCTCAATGGTTTCCCATCAAGGTTGAAGCTTTCACTCTCAGTGTCCTAGTAACCCACAAGCATCTCAAGCAACCTCACATGGGCCATCATCCCTTTGAGTTCCCAAAATTTATATAAGCCATATATTTTCAAGGCCATTTTCACCCCTGTATCTCTGTCCATAGCAACATCTACCTCTTCATGCTCTCTTTCCCTCCATTCAAGCACCATCCAACCAGAAAAAATTATAAATTTGAGTTAGCAACCATAGAAATCATTGATTGCATGCTTGTACATGAGATGCTTCACTTTCAGTCATGTATAGGGCTTGGTATACGCATCTTGTAGTTTTCACAGTCGCGTATAACCTATCATATACATCACCCGAAAAGAGACAGCCCGCGTACACCGAATTACACAATTTATGCCCTAAATTACTCAAAATTTGAAACCTAATTGAAACATTTAATCCACTAGAAATGAAGAGGAAGGGAAGAGGAGTTACCTGGTCTAGACGGTTTCTAATTTCATTTCCTAACACTCTCACAATCACCAGTGGAATCTCGAAGGTATTTTGGTCCAATTTTCACTACTTAGGTAAAAAGTCAAAATGACATAGTAATTTTAGGTTTTGTTACTATTTATAATAGTTTTTACCCACTTTCTATAGTTTTGAGTCATTTTTCTCCTAATGGACTAATAAAAAGGTGGAATGAGTTGGTTTTTGTAGTTTTCACCAGGGATTCTTGTGGATTTCAACGTTATGCTGGGTGTTCATCATCACAGGCAGGTATTTTTATTACCCAACATATAGGATAGGTATCCATTCCATCATGCATTTTTGCATTATCTTATAAATGTCACTTTTTATGCCTTAGGTATGAACCCATTTGTTGTGACACAGAACCTTCCATCTATTATAAGTAGTGTCTTCATCAAGTGGTAGAGACTTACCAAACATGGGTAACCTAGTTAGACCCCCTACTGCATTTGGTAACCATCCCTCATAGCTAGTACATGCATTTATGTTGAGCCTCATTTCTCACTCATAAACATGTTGCCTTATACCCCAAGGAATCCCAACCGATTTTAATCTAATCTCTTTTATAACTCATCTTCAAAAAGTGGAAATATTGTCAAGTGAACTTGTCTCTTTCACACTAGTAAATTGGATTTGAAAGGACGTCTATTTGGCACAAGTTTATCCCTTTTTTACACCAAGTAGACTAAAGTCCATGAAAAAGGACATTTTTTTGGCATTAAGTTGTGATTGCATCGCATGCCCTTGCTTGTAGTATTGATCCTATAGCCAGTTCTCTCTTTGTATTATGAACCATTTACCTCAACAGATTTTTCATCCTCAACCAAGAAGAGCATTGTTTATACCCTTCACAATTGGAAACCCTATACCTAGGAGGGAACATTCCCATGAGTGTCCATCTCCCGCATGCATCTCCTTGCATTGAGCATAGGTATGTCCCACTACTGGAACTATTTTTGCTTACTTGCGACATTGTTTCCTCCTCTGTATCATAGCATTCATTTATCTATGAAAACCAAAGATGGGCGAGAATGGAATATTATCTTATATTGGCAGCAGTTGTGTCGCCTTTGAACAAAGAACAAATTTATTGAGTCGATTTGTCATCATAATTTTTGGATTATCATGGCTTTAGGAATCTTATCTTGTTACAGAGTCTTCTCTACCAACTGGTTACTCGTCTAGTCAGTATAGATATTTTCATTGATGCCTCCTGCTTCTTATGGTTTCATTGTTTAGTATATGTTTCTTGAGTCTTCCATATGTCTCATGCTCTTGTTCAAAGGAGGTATATCAACCTGTGTCAGCCACTTCATAGAACTCTTGACTTTTCATGTCATCCATACCCTCGATTTGTCTCAAAGTCACATTATATTGGAGTCCTATTATGCACCCTAGTCCTAATTTCAACATTTGTAGGCAAACTTGAACCCAACAGTCGACACTTGATCATTGGTTGTTGACTGGGTGGTTTCCATTTTGTTCAAAGGAAAGACATCTATTCACACATTTGGATTCATACAGTGTCTTGGATGCCATTAGACTTATTGGTGGTTGTTAAACACACCTACCACACTTAGAGGGGGGGTGAATCAGTGTGGGGATCTTTTTCCCAAAAGCTTTCCTCTTTACAAAAACTACTTAGTTAACATTCAACATTTATTCATTACACATTTATTTCATTTATAACCAGTTAGATGAGAACATATATCAATAATATATCATCATCAAGTCATCACTACAAGGAACACAAAGAACACAATATGTATGTACAATTTTTCTTTTTATTATGGACAACAATCTAGGGTTTATCAGCAACAACTTAATAGAGTACAACACTACAAGAGCATCGGCTCTATAATGAAAGATTAATCTTACACCCTCAACAGCAACTGATATGAGGCAACAATCCTCAATAGATATCAATCTGTCAATAGGTACGCAACCTGTCAGTAGTGCAGCTAGTGTGTGCACGTGTCCTGGCTCACTACAGCCCGCGTATGCACACGGTCAATGTATACAACAACTTGTGTATACCTTATGAGATGTTAGGGTTTTTCCTTCAAGATCAACTCAAAATATATGCAATCAATATATCATTCTCTTGTGTCTCTAACTATCCAATCTGGCCACCATCCAGTCACAACACATCCAAGTTATCCAATAGCTTTCTCATGCTCCATAACAAATCAATATGAATGCCATATCAATCATGTATAAATAAGTATTAGACCATATAAATCATGTCACCACTGAATCACAAGAGTACTGATCACTCCATCAGCCAAATCATCCAAACTGAACCATATACTAGAATTCATACCAAGAATTCCCTAAGCATTCACAACACATCAAAAAATAGTATCCATCAAGACATTAATGTAACCATACAAGATCTGAGCCCATAGAATACATATATGGAACCCACCTCATTATACAAGAGCTTGGCACCAAATCAAACACAAGTCTTCATCATTCCATCCACTGTATGCACCTTGTCCTCATATATCCCACGTGTGTAAGTGCTCTAGCCCATTACAACCCACATATACCTCAGAAACTAGGGTTTCTGAATCTCCAAGACTTTTGTCGTCAAGATCTTTGACATTACCAAAATTTTTGTGCATCCATGATATACTCCTCTCACTTTCTTCCTCATAATAGATCTTCAATCATGCTCAAGAGATCCACACCAAAGATGCTCTCACAAGAATCTCTCCATCAATACTCCAAAAGATATTCACAAGAAGCTCTCCATTGATCCACAAAAAGGATGATCTACAAGAGACCATAACTATCTTATTTGTACTTTCATCCTCTAGGTCACTTAACCCATTTTTAGGTCACTTGACCCATTTCTATGTTACTTAACCTATTTTCCTTATTTTAGGGTTAGCCACTTTCCATAAATCAGAATTTCTCCAATACTTTATCATTTAAATATTCCTTCTTAATTTTGTCACCTTACTTTATCATTTCTTGATTTTTTCATTTTACTTTATCATTTAAATAATGATTTATTCTTTTAGGTCACTTTGACTTCTTTGACCTTGTGGGCTTCAATCCAACATAAGGGGGTCCTCCAACTTCATAAATCCATAAATCTCAAACCGTGAGGAGTTATGTGACATTCCACATGCCACCGAAAATGGCATGACAAGAACTATCCATCTAGGATAGTTTCACCAACAGCTTCATTAATATTCATCTTATTATTCCATATACAAGCATGGGTCCACACAACCACAACTCAACCACAAAGTGTCTTCCCATGAGGGATTTCACCATAAGGGGACCACTTTGGAGTTCATCCATTTGTGCACCTTAACAATCATGATAAGACAATAATGAGTCATCTTTTCATCAAACAAACTATGCATCATCATGTATCAATGACAACTCATTGATCCATCTTCATCTATGCATCATATCAATGATCCATAATTATCAATTGGTTTTCACTTTTACACCTATCATTCTCATCAAGGACAATACATATACATTGTTCATCAATCATCAATCAATCAATTACTTCACATCAATCAAACCATTTGCATCAATGACACATGATCCAACAATCTCCCAAATAATCAAACCATTGTCATCAATGACAATATGATCCAACAATCTCCCCCTTTGGCATTGATGGAAATACCAACATTGATGTCAACACCAATTACCAATTATTGATGTCAACATGTAGATAAGGCATGCTCTACATCAATAGTCAATGTGACTATCTCTCTGCATCAATCTCTCCACATCAATAGACATCAATCACATCAATGTGATTATCTCTCCCCCTTTGACATCAATGGAAAAGGGCCATTCTCCTCTTGGGGTTGCTCCCCCTGTCTTGTTTTCACTGAATAATCTATCCCCTTTTGAAAAAGGGATATCA
Organism: Picea engelmannii; assembly: GCA_009831015.1. NCBI lineage: Eukaryota > Viridiplantae > Streptophyta > Pinopsida > Pinales > Pinaceae > Picea > Picea engelmannii. The sequence continues at coordinate 104,086 of ML798391.1, read as the reverse complement.
ATCTGATGTAATTCTGAAAATGCATCAAACATACTCCCCATGTGACAATCGCTCCTCCTGGAATTATGCCTATGTTGCTCTTTCTTCAAATATAGGGCTATTTTCTAGGTATGCATTTGATAAATATCTCCTCCTAGAATCATGGGAAGAAGAATGACTCCCCCTAAGGGTATGTCTCCCCCTATATTCTCTGGAAGAAAAAAATTATGCTACCATATAGTGATCCTTGGACCTGTTCATGCATCAAACACATCTCATACCAAGCATCATGAAGCGAAAGATATGTCAACAATGAAATATAGAATCATGAACAAAACATCAACCAAGTACATCATGTACCAAAATGTGCCCACCATGCACAACACCCATGTACATCAACCATGTACATCAAAATCATGCAATGTGCAAAAAGATATCATCCATGGAATCAATCATATGTTTCTATCAACATGCCAACATGTGCATCTACCAATATCCCAACCATGTGCATCCACCAATATGCCAAGCAAATACCATCTATGAATGTACCATCATGCAGCATCATTTGCACCAAGCAAGTATATCAATTATTCATCAACAGGCTATGACCCCCCAATGATGTAAAACATGACTATCAACTCAACTTACCAACTACATGTCTCAATATATAGCCCAATCACATGCAAAATGCATGCACCATGATATCCATCATATGCTTCCAATAATATATCATAAGATATATCAATTAAACTTCAAAATGTACCAGCCATGTAGCCCAACAGATTATTTTACATAATCCAATAGATGAGCATTTGATCAACATCAATCCATACTCATGGGTTAGTGCCATGCACCCAAGATTTATTTTATATCATAAGCTTCTGTGATCTAACTTAGAACCATGAAAACCTATAGAAAATAGTGTTAGAACCTACAATAAACAATGTCAGACCCTACAACACAGAGTTATACCATCACATCAAGTTGCAACCCCTATGCATATCCCTTTTCCTTAGGCTTCACCACATATACATGGCCTACTGCATAAAAAAGCACGTGTGTACGTGACCTATACAAGTTCAACCTGCATATGTATGTGACTGATACCACTGTCACCCGTGTATGCCTAAGTAGATTACTTACTTGAGCTTCCCTTCAGTCTTTCATCATGTTTTGGTTGCTCTGTCTTCTTCACCCACTTCTATAGATGACCCTTCTCCTCAGAGCTGGAACTTTGAGCATCCATCTTTTCAAAGATGTATTCCTTTCTTACTTCATTCCTTCTTCTATCCATGCTATGTGAAGTCTTCATCATGGACATTCTTCTTGTGTTCCAACACTCTTGGGATTTGTGGCCAAATCCACTACAACTGTAGCATCTCATGGAGTTACAGTGAACAACAATATGTCCTATTTGATCACATATCCAACACCTTGTGGTGTTATATAATCTTCCATTATATCTCCTTTCATAAGATCTACATTCAAAATCTTTGTGACCATATCCATTACATGAATAACAATGCCCATGAAAAATAATTTCATACCTTTGCTTTGGTGTCCCAAAAGTAGCTTCTTGATTTCTTCCTTGCTTTGTTATTTTGAAATCTTCTTTGTCTTGTGTAGATGGTTGATTTGCAACATTGTCTTCCTTATTTGATGGACTTACCTCATGCTTCTTTGAGGTGATTTCTTTAGCATGTGTATCTTCTCCTTTGTATCCAAGACCTGATTTATCACATGGTGATCTTTGAATTTCCAATATCTCATCCAAGATTCTTGAGCTATTAAAGAATTTGTTTGACTTCTCTACCTTCTTTCTAAGGTCAACAATTTCATCTTCTAGCTTACAACGTGACTCTTCCTTTTCATTTATTTGAATCTTCAATAGTTCCTCTATTTTTTTTGCTTCTTCAATTTGGGTCTTGAGATGAAAAATGGTTTCAAAACTTTTTCTAATCTCATCATCTATATTTATATCTTCTTTTCCATTTTTTAGTCTTGTGATCTCTTCTTCCTTTTCTTCTAATTTGGTATTATTTCTCTCTTATTGTTCCTTGATCATTTCCTTTAGTTTCAAGATGTTCCTTAGACTCCTCCTAAGAAACTTCTTAGTGTTATCTGAAAGATAGTTATAGTCTATGTAATAATGATCACTTATATATCTATATAAACCCTCTTCAATTTCCTTTTGAAGTTTTAATAGATTTACTTCTATTCTTTTCATGGGATAATTACCATCAAACTTTACACAAAGTGTTTCTACATATTCTTCTTCACTTGTAGAGAAAAATTCATCATCATTATCATTTCAATCAAGTGCTTTTGAGGGTTCTTTACCTTCATCTGAAGTATCTTCACTATCATCCTTTTTGCCAACATGAACACATAATTCTTTGCCTTCATTTGAAATGTCTTCAAGATCTTCCTTTGTGTTATCATCACTTGATTCTTTATCTTCACTTGAGATGTTTTCAAAATCACATTTAGAAATAATGCATTCAATAGTTTTTGGAGATTATTTACCTTTAGTGATCTTGATAGAGTGATCTTCAATATATTATTTCTCCTTCTTGCTTTGATATGTATCTTCTAGCTTTAGTCATAGATCCTTGGCGGAAGTGCATTGTCCCATGCTCTCTTTGATAGGGCTTGAGAATCCACTAAGAATGGTCTTGAGAGCAAATGCATCATTCCTCTTTCCTTAACTTTGAGCTGCAAACTTTGACATGTTCTTTAATGGAATTGATCCACCAATGGATTCCTTCCAAATAGATGCTCCCATTGTCTTCAAACACACTCCCATCTCTATTCTCCAAGTAGAATAGTTTTCTTCATCAAGGATTGGTATTTCATCATCCATTTGTGTGTCTATGAATCTCATTCAAGATTGTTAAGGCTCGTAGTGAAGACCCACTCTGATACCAATTGTTGGACACACCTACAACACTTAGAGAGGGGGTGAATGAGTGTGGGACTCTTTTTCCCAAAATATTTACTCTTTACAAAAACTCCTTAGTTAACATTCAACATTTATTCATTACCCATTGCTGTCATTTATAACCAGTTAGATGAAAACATATATCAGCAATATATCATCATCAATTCATCACTACAAGGAACACAAAGAACACAATATGTATGTACATTTTTTCTTTTAGTATGGACAACAATCCGAGGTTTATTAGCAACAACTGAATAGAGTACAACTCTACAATAGTACCAGCTCTATAATGCAAGACTCAACTTATACCCTCAGCACCAACTGAGATGAGGCAACAATCCTCAATAGATATCAATCTGTCAATAGGTACACGACCTATCAATAGTGCAGTCAGCATGTGCACGTGTCCTATCTCACTACAACCCGCATATGCACGTGATCAGTGTATACAACAACCTACATATACCTTCTAAGTTGTTAGGGTTTGTCCTTCGAGATCAACTCAGAATCTCTGTAATCAATAGATCATTCTCTTATGTCTCTAATTGTCCAATCTGACCACCAACTAGTCACAATACATCCAAGTTCTCCAATAGCTTGCTCATGCTCCACAACAAATCAATATGAATGCTATCTCAATAATGTATAAACAACTAGTATATCATAGAAATCATGTCACCACTGAATCACAAGAGTACTAATCAGTCCATCAACCAAATCATCCAAACTGAACCATATCATAGAATCCATACCAAGAATGCCTTAAGCATTCACAACACATCAAACAATAGTATCCATCAAGACAATAATGTAACCATACCAGTGTCTGAGTGATAGATTTGAGCCCATAGAATGCAAATCTGGAACCTGCCTCATTATCCAAGAGCTTGGCACCATCTCAAACACAAGTCTTCATCATTCCATCCACTATATGTGCCCTATCCTCATACAACCTGCATGTATACATGCCCTAGCCCATTACAACCCGTGTATACCTCAGAAACTAGGGTTTCTAAAGCTCCAAGACTTTTGTCGTCAACGTATCCGACATTGCCAAAACTTTGTTGTGTCCATGAGATCCTTCTCTCACTTTCTTCCTTAGATTAGATCTTCAATCATGCTCAAGGGATCCACAACAAGGATGCTCTCACAAGAATATCTCCATCAATGCTCCAAAAGCTATTCACAAGAATCTCTCCATTGATTCACAAAAAGGATGATCTACAAGATACCATTTTTAGGTTACTTAACCTATTTTCCTTATTTTAGGGTTAACCACTTTCCATAAATAGAAATTTATCCAATACTTTATCATTTAAATATTCCTTATTGATTTTGTCACCTTACTTTATCATTTCTTGATTTTGTCACTTTACTTTATCACTTAAATAATGATTTCTTATTTTAGGTCACTTTGACTTCTTTCACCTTGTGGGCTTCAAGCCAACATATGGGGGTCCTCCAACTTCGTAAAGCCATAACTCTCAAACCGTGAGGAGTTATCTGACATTCCACATACCACCAGAAATGGCACGACAAGCACTATCCATATAGGATAGTTTCACCAACAACTTCATTGATATTCATCTTATTATTCCATATACAAGAATGGGTCCTCACAACCACAACTCAACCACAAAGCGTCTTCTCGTGGGGGCTTTCACCATAAGGGGACCACTTTGGAGTTCATCCATTTGTGCACCTTATCAATCATGATAAGACAATAATGAGTCATTTTTTCATCAAACAAACTATGCATCATCATGTATCAATGACAACTCATTGATCCATCTTCATCTATGCATCATATCAATGATCTATATTTATCAATTGGTTTCCACTTTGACATCTATCATTATCATCAAGGACAATACATATACATTGTTCATCAATCATCAATCAATCAATTACTTGACATCAATCAAACCGTTTGCATCAATGACACATGATCCAACAATCTCCCAAATAAACAAACCATTGGCATCAATGACAACATGATCCAATAGTGGTTTCATCGCCTTTGTCAACAGTTTCATCATTGGATACTATTCAGAGGGTATTTTTCATGTACCTCTTGCACTTGGCACACGCGAAATATGCAGAGGGTCATTGGTTCGTGAACATGTTCTTCATCTAATTTCCCTCAAATCATGAAGCTCCTTCTTTGTACCTCGTGTTGAATGATGAGAGATGCCTTAATTCTCTCCTTTAAGCGGGTCTCCTTCCATCAACTTTAGATCATCTATTTTAGAAAGAGGACCTAGATTCTTATGAGAACCTTGAGTCTTGCAGTCATTTATCTCACCATCGACAGTTGGGAAAACATCAATGTCTCTTGATCAATGGATTCTTCAGGTGTTCGACATTGACTCCTTTATTCACACTTGTAAGAATGTACTTGGTTCCTTGATACCTACGTTCATTATCGATAGGATGTCTCATGTTTTTTAATGGTATACCTCAATGACCGGTAATCAAATGATGTCTCATTGTGTTCATCCTCAACTCCTTTATTCACATGATGTAGACTTGCACCCTTGGCAGATTGTGTAGAAGATTTGAAGATGTTAGTATGTGGCTGCATCTTTCCTGAGTTGTTTCTTCCTTTTCATTCGAACAGTACCTATATGACTTTAGTGATCATGGAAGATCATATTGTACTCCATTGTATACAGATTTCTTCAAATTTGTTTTGAGACTAGTTCTACTGGGCCTTCTTCATGACTATGCCAGCTTTTGGCATGTAACTGCATTTATATTTTCCTATTCATGGACATGAACAATTGTTTAGTATATTTTCACATGGATCTGTAGTGTAATTCTATTGGCAGCCATGTATACAAATTCAGTGCAGAATGTAATGAGCAACTAGTTCTTCCAGCTGGTTCCCCATCACTCCACTTCTAGGTTGTTCATAATGTAGTTCGGCCATCACAGATACTCCTATGACCTCACACATTAGGGGGCATATTTTATAGAAATATTTTCCTCACCCTATGCAATCTTGCACATAAGGACTTTTTCCATCTCCCTATGTAGACTTATCATCCATGTTAGTAAAATCCAGAGCTAAAAATACATATTTTTCCACATGTATGCATATTTCCTACTATACATCAAGCATATATGCAGGTTGCACCACTACAGCCCCTGTACATTAGGATTTGTGCCAAAAAATGAAAATTAATGTCGGGTTTCCATGTCATGACAGGAGATCTATGATCCTTGGCCTTCCATATACTGGAAATGTTCTGAAATGGCCCTTAAGTTCCATTTTGAAGGCTATAAATGGGTCAATTACGAGCTATGCAAAAAAGATAAAGAATTCAACTTTGAGAGAAAAGTTACTCTGGAGAGATTATTTACTTCATATTGATTCTGCATCACTTTGTCCTTTAAATATCAACACAATGTTTAACCCCCAAGCTCTTCCCTTGATGATTGATAACCTCACTGTCTCTCTTATATGAGATTTCCTTTGGTGGATAATTGATGTGGTGGAGGCCTAGCTTGAAGGAACTTAGTTTCCCGGTTCTGAACCGTGGCGACATGGAATTCTGTAACATTTTCACTTATGATGATCATATATTAATAGAAATACTCTTTTCCCGTCCAATTGATATCTTGTAAATATTTGAATTAGTATTCCATGGGCGTATTTGTCATGTTTAGTAATGGATTATGTTATTGAATGTGCTAACATATTTTATTATCACCATATGCTTTCTTTACTTGGTTGTTGAGGACTAGTTCCAGGTGTATTTGTTTGGGTCAAGTGCTCAACGGTGGACTTCATCGAACATCTGGATGAGGTAGGCCTTTTATCCTGTCTTGATAGCATATTTGTTTACATAGCATACTTGAGAAGATAGTTGATTTCTGCAGTAATTTCCCTTTGTTGTGGTTTACCCTATCCATAGAGAGATTTTCCTCGCAACATGCACACGTACCATTTTTCTCTGCTGGTATTTGTAGACTTTGATGGACATATAATTTAGCAATAACTCAAAGAACCCTTTTGGACAGTTTTGAGGATATTTTCTTTAGTAATTCCCCTAGCATATACTTTTGTAATTTTGTTATCTCAATAAATTACTTTATTTTTTCTCTAGAAACAAATATAATCTTTTCCCACCCTAAATTATAGATAATCTCATTTTTTTATATATAAATATGGAACAATTTTAAAATTATAGACAATCTCAAAATTTTCTATATAAATTCAACACAAATGATCTACATAGTGAAAATGGTTGATCCAGGTGGATATCAGTGGCCACCCACCTCTATTTCAAAAAATTGGATCTTCGTTTGGGGTATCATCATATCAGAATGAAGGAAGAAGATATCCCAAAAACATCATTTCGAACTCATGAAGGCCATTATGATTTTTTGGTCATGCCTTTTGGCCTTACAAATGCACCTTCCACATTCCAAGGGTTGATGAATTCCATTTTCAAGCCCTTCCTTCG
>ML798391.1:30615-83832 GCA_009831015.1 Picea engelmannii | reverse complement strand
TAGCAGATTTAACCATTTATCTAGGGCATCTGCATCTATTTGACCTTCAAATACGGGAATATCAAAATTAACCTGTACCTTGAAAGGCGAGGTGCCTCCAAAGTGGTCGCTTGATGAAGATGCACCTAATGCTATCGGAAGGCATTGAAGGATGTGGGAAAAATTCTCCAGCATTTCGTCCCTCTGTCGCGTGAGAGCTTGCTCAAGCAACAGACTAATAGGATCGTCTACTCCATCATTTTTCTTTTCTTCTACCATTGAGGGTTTCTTGGGCGTGCGAGAGAGATTTTCCTCGAGAGATACAAGCTCGAGACCCAACTTTCTATACTCATACCTCGTCGGGGACATGCACTGAAAAATAATCAAGAGCAGCCTGCTCTGATACCACTGATCCGGATTATTTTCGGCACGAAATGAGAGGGGAGATATAATAAATAAATGCACAGAGATATCGCGTATATCCAATAATATAACATAAATATATCATAGATGAAACCATAAACACAGAGATATAGTAATACACGATTTCTATTAATGAAAGAAATGTACAAAGACTGTAAAAATACAGAGTGAAAGACTCGCTAGAATGGTGGCAGCTTATCTCTGAGAAGAGATGTGACGGCTACTCACATTCGCAAGAAGATGGTTACAATGAGGCTCTAGAGGCCTTTTAAAAATAATAGGGAATGCCAAAAGTCCTAGACATCCAAAAACCTAACCCTAGGAGATGAAGCACCAAAAGTCATGTGGGCCCCGTTTGGGTAAGTTGGTGCATCAACTTCCCGGGGTCATAACTTTTGCATACAAGCTCCATTTTAGGCGTGTGATAGCTCGTTGAAAAGGTATCGTCGAGGAGATTCATTTTGGGGGCTCAATCATGCCTTCAACTATAATTGAGAACCTAGATCTAGAAAAACCTTCATTTAGGCCCTCAAAATGGCCCCAGAAGTTAAAACCTGCTAAAAATAGTAAATTTCCAAAATGGCCAGAAAATTGTTTTGATCCATTTGGAAAAGGTGGGTGGCCACCGATATCCACCTGGATCAGAGGTTAACATGTGCGTTAAACTCATCCTGTCGTGCTTCCATGGAGGGTACCTATGGTTGGATAGGCGCATCATTATGGATCCAGAACTGATCCACCTGATCACCAGACTAAGCATGCAAGGACCATACCCTCAGAAGTTCTACCCAGGGAAAACATCATATCACTCCTTGGCATAGTGCATCAAGGAAACATATGGCGATGCGGAGAAGGGGAAGTGAGGCTACAAGGTAGCCTCAATCTAGGATGGTGCAGTGCGCCTATATTGTCAGTTGATAGAGATAAATCTCGTCAGAAAGAACCTCCTTATGCAAGTAATAGGATTTGCAGTTGAACTTGCAGGAAAGTGAGTCGAAGGGATGCAGATGAAATGGGAGAGCTACCTCATCAATGAGTTGGAGAAGGACTACCATGAAGCACAGAGCCAAGGCTACGAGTTCCACTTTAGTTGGTTTTTTATCTTAATATCATTTGTCGCTTGGGAGATGCTAGAGAGAGAGATCATCCCTGAAGTTGAGCCATAAGAACCATTGGTCATGAGGTTCACCACTTTGTGTTATTTGAGCAACATGGAGAAGTAGTGGAAATCAAATGTGGTGTTCCACACCTACTACTTATAGCTCAAGTAGGCCATTGAATCCTTCCCCGGAATGACATCGAATACACTCCATCATTTCAATCCACTCGTGAATTTTTGCGCAGACCAACACTTCATATATATCACCATGCATGGGGATGAAAGCAAGGGTGAGCTGAAATCTTACTACAAATTGACTAATGAAAACATGGAAGAGATAATCAAGGAATGGCTAGTATAATTCCTTGTACCAGTGGAGGATGCAGAACTCTCCAACCTCGATATTATTGGAAGCCCATTAGTCACCTAGGTCGAACATGATGGACAGGGTAGTGGCAAGAAGAAGAAGAAAAAGGGGGAAGTGAAGGACATCGACAATGAGGAAAAAGACAACACATCAGAGGAAACTGCATATGATTCACCTGAAGGAGTAGGAGGTGAAAAAGTAAACCAAGAGGAGGAAGGGGAAGAAGACAAGAAATAAAAGGGTGAAGTAACACCACCAAAGGATCCCCTTACAGAGGATGAGACGTCAAAGAAAAGGAAAGGTTCCCCATAGAAACCCTCAACGTGAAAGAAATCCTAAGCCACTAAGCCTCAGTCGCAGAATGTGCTCACGGTGGATGATATCCAACTCATCATCATAGTTTTTGAAGATGCCTCGGAGGATATTCTGCAAAGACATGAAGACAAGAAAGAAACAATGTATGACAGGATTGATAAAAAATTGAAATACATCCAATAATCTCTCCCGTCGAGCCGCGCAGTGTCCATTGCATCACCCTCGATAGAGAACGTAGAATTGGGGGATGAGCCCACCCAATTACACAGATTAGAAAATGCAACAGAGACTCAACTTTGTCGAGTCCATGAGGAGAAGGAGAAGGCCACAGAGGCCTTGAGGCATGAAAAGGAGGAGGCCTTAGAGCAACTTCAATTTTTGCAGCAAGAGACAGATGACCTTCGGGTGAAGTTCGAAGAAGACAAGGAGAAAATCCAGAAAGAGAAATACCAGTTGCTCGTGGAGAAATTTGGGATTAGAGAGGTAGTGAGTAGAGAACTTCTCTCTGTGTCGGTCTTAGCACATATGGAAGAAGAGATAGTCGAGAGCCAAGTAGGGAAGTTCATTGAGGCCATTCAGTAGCTCCAAGCAAGAGTAACAAAGCTAGAACTTCAAGAAGTGCCTAGCACTCCGCATGAAGTATGATATCAAAGGAAAGAAACCACCACGAGTGTAGTAGAAAGAATCAGGGCATTGGCCACATAATGAAAGAAACTCAATGACCAAAGTGCATAGACCTATGAGCGCCTTGTAGAAGACCCAGAGTTGAGGATGTTGGAGGCACAGCTCCAGGAGGTGAAGAAGCAAGCGTCGACTATGCAAGCACAGTTGAAGAATCTTATGGTAGTGGAGAAGATGAAAAGGTCACAGGAGAAGCGCGCAGTTCAGCAACAGGTCACTTCCATCCAAATTCAAGTTATGCAGGTGACCCAGAGACTCCATTCAATGTAGGACGAAGCCTACACACTTTTTGAAGAGATCGAGGGACAAGGTGCACAGCTGGAACATGTGGTCACAATAGTAGAACAACACCTGGAAGGGCCTCTCAATGAGTAAGTAATCTAGGATTTCATCAAGCACGAGGCCCTGGTGAAGTAGTAATTTGATCCATATCAAGATAAGCATGAGGGACTTTGATAGGTTGGTCAAAGACAGAGCGCCCAAGTGAAGCAGAGATCACGGGATTCTACCCATTTTGAGGGATTTTTGGGGATTTTAAGGTTTACGTAACAGGTATGGGATGTTGTCCCATGGGTTTACCCATGCTTAGGCCCCTTTTTGTAATGTATAAATAAGTAGCTAGGTGATGTAAGTGGGGGATTTAGTTGGTTACTAGTCATAAATCAGCTTAGTGTTTGACTAGTTGGCTTAGTGCAAGAATGTGTTGAAGCTTGCAAAGCTAAGTGCAAGCGTTTTGTAAGTGCTTTGTGTGCAGACTGTGTAAGGCTTTGTGTTGTGACCTGATCTTTAGGAAGGTGGGTCTAGTGCATTGTGTGTAGATCACCTGTCCAATGCGGAGTGAGATCTGTGGCTATGTGCTTGTAAGAATATTGAAGAATACTAATAAATAAGAAGAAGAGTCGGTGGACATAGCCCCACACTAGGGTGAACCACGTATATCCTATGTTGATGTGCTTTGTGAAATGTTATTCATGGTCTTTATGTTTATGTTTTCTTAGTGAACTATTCTTGATGTATGATAGCTATATCTATGATTTATTAGTGCTTTATGATGTGAATTAATGTTAGATATGAACTGATGCTAAGTGCTTAGAGGTGTTGATATGTTTATTATAGTGTTGTTCTATATTTAGGGTTTAATCTGCGAAGTGAATATGATCCAGATTTTATGAGTAGAAGGAAATGAATATAAATTATTAACAAGTGCTTAACACAAAATAACAGAGATACAGTAAAGCTAGTTTTTTATTCAATAACGAAATAAGATGAAACTGTAAAATGTAGTGGAAACAAGCTTGCTAGAATGGTGGCAGCTTATCTCTAAGAAGAGATGTGACGGTTGCGCGCATTTGCAAGAACAAGATTACAATGAGGCTATGAAGGCCTTTTTACAATAAAAAAGAATGCCAAAAAACCTAGACATCCAAAAATCTAACCCTAGGAGATGAAGCATCAAAAGTCATGTGGGCCTCGTTTGGGTAAGTTAGTACATCAACTTCTCGGGGTCGTAACTTTTGCATACGATCTCCATTTTAGGTGTGTGATAGCCCGTTGGAAAGGTATAATCGAGGATATTCATTTTACAGGATCTATAATGCCTTCAGATATCATTGAGGATCTCAATCCTGAAAAATTTTCATTTAGTCCCTCAAAATGGCCCCGGAAGTTAAAACTGCTAAAAATAGTAAATTGACAAAATTGTCAGAAAATTATTTTGAGACAGTTGGAAAAGGTGGGTTTCCACCAATATCCATATGGATCAGAATAAGGGTCAGAAATTAATGCATTTTATTGGGTAAAGTTCTCTGTTAAGTGTGGTAATCACAGATCTGTGTCCCAGCTAGGTTGTAGACACTTGAGTCCTGCAACCCCCCTGCCTCTACCTTGGGTGAGATTTCATCTGCTTCACAAGTGTTGCCAAAAGGTCTGGTAGTTGGGGTTTTTTTGGTGCATTGTTGAAGCGTTGAACCCTGGGTCTACCCTTGCGCCAACAGTGCCATTCATATTTCAGAAAGGGAGGACAAAATTCTTTGGTACATGAATCAATTTATAGGTCATATCACAACTAAGCATGGATATCAAGAAGTAATCCTAGTCCCAATGGAATAATATTGTATATGGTGGTGGCCTCGGATATGCAAAATGGAATTCCCTCTTTAGATAAATATTTTCACTCGGTTAACTCTTTCTTATAAAATCTTGACATAGGACAATGGTCTTAAATGAAATTGGTCAGGGACTAGTACATGTGTTCTTTGCAAAATTGAATTTGAATCCATGGTACACCTATTTGTGGACTTCTTTTTCTCTAAAAGGGTGTGGTGGGAGGTATGTGAAAATTTAAATTGTTCGGGATAGTGGACAAGAACATCTTTAGTACAGTGTTTTGAGGTGTGGCATTTAGATGAAAAGGCGAGATATTTTAAACCATTGCCATGTTTTGTGATATAGGGACTGTGGGTCACCGAAAATAAAATGATTTTCGAAGAAAAGTCCTCAAAATTTTCTATCATAGTGCACAAAATTCAAACACTCTTTAAATAGTGTAGCAAAAGAACAAAGAGACACTCTCATAGAGTGATTAAGGAGCCTACAATTAATCAAAATTATGTCTGGATTTTCTTCGATGGTGATTTTCAAGGAACTCTAGGTGTTATAGCAAAAAATCCTACACCTATGAATTTGTGCCATGGCCTAACCCTTTCCCAAAGCTTGCTAGACATTTTCCCAAATTGTCTCTCCAAAATCATTTAAAAAATATGCATGTTGGGCTTGTGATTTGGTTGTTTTATGATGATGATTAAATCCTTTGTGTACTGGTATTATATGTATTAAGAACCAATTTGAAGATGTTTTCATAGGATTTTGTATCAATTCATAGTGGATCTACAACAGGTATGTGAAATTGATGTTTTGCAATGGTTTTGAGTTGAATTCGATTTGATTTAATGTGTAAAAGAATCTAATGTGTGATCTGTGTGTCAAAGGGAAAAATCACAAGGCATTTTTCCATCCAGTAGCTCATTCGATACTCCATCCAGCACTGTGTTCGGTACTCCATCTGGCACTGCAGCCAACACTAAAAATGTGGGCGAGTTGGCGGTTGTTATATTGGCGGCTTGTGTTGGGCGAATCGGCGACATGGGTTTTGTTAATCCTTATGGCGTCCATCTACTGATATCTTGACATCTCAGATTAGGCAATTATTCTAATCACTAAGTTTTTCATTCAGTTTCTAGAAGCCAAAGATGTCAGGAGCTCATTTAATGAATTTTCTATTTTTAGAGGAGGTTGACCCTTCAAGTGGTCAACCTCTCAATTTGCAATCGCTATAAATACCCCCAGTAGTGGCCAAACCACAACACATAATTTTTAAGAAGAATTTTGTTGTGTAATTCATGCATTTTCTGCAACTTTGTTCCAGAATTCGTTTTTATGATTAATGACATAATTGCATTGAGTTAAGACTGGGTTTTGATGTTGGAGAGTAGCCACGACCTATTGGGGGGCCCACCCGTAGTCTGGGTAAATTATTCATTGTTGTACATTTGTATTTTTTCATTTAATTTCTTTTATTTACTTATTTACAAGTTGTTTGCTGAAATTGTATTTATTTTTATAAATTGCTTGCAGGTTGTTTGTGTTGTTCATTTTGACATATTATTCTCTTATGCATGTTATCTATTTAGGTTATGTATCATAAAAATATCTTTATATATTCACAATCATATTTTATTATCTATCTTTTGCACCTCAATTATAGCAAGTACTCTTTAATTGTGGTTTTACTGTGTATAATTATTCACTCTTTTTAAATATAGTTTCATTGTATACATTCATAATTATTCACTCTTTTTAAATAGAGTTTCATTGTATACATTCATTTAACTCATCCATATCAATATGTAATTTTAACTATTCTTGTAATTAAAGCATCAATAGCTTGCTAAGAATCTAGGTATGATTAATTAGGATAGATTAAACTAACCCCTACAGGGATGTCTAATCATAGGTTGCTGATTTAAAATGTTGATTTGAAGAGTAGTTTATAGATTTCATTTCTAGAAGATGTATTTCATAGTGTAATTGTTCATTTACAAATTTGAAGTTAAGTTTTAGAATAGATTTTGTTCCAGACCTGATTCCAATTTTTACATGTATTTTATTATTAAAGTGTGTTTTCGGCATTATATTATATTAGGCTAGGCTAGGATAGATTATAGCTCTATACCTACACATACAGTGTTGGCACCTCGAAGCTTACAAGCCCCAGGTAGACAATTTAATGTCGAAATAGATAGCATATATTTTACTCTACATTTTTGGCACCGTTGTGGGGGAGGTGCTAAAAGAGCTAGATCTTAGGTAGGTAGGTTTCATTTAATTACGCAATAAGGGGGAGTAGAAAATTTAAGACAAGAGGTAAGAACCTGCGAATCCATTTTAATGGGTCACTCCAAAGCCTTGTTGTTCCCTTTCCGCAAGAGTGTTTAATTTTTCTACAAGTTTTCTTATTTTTCTTAGTTTGTTTACTTGTCTCAGTTTGTTTACTTTCCTACAATTTACTTTCCCGCAAGCATGCTTTCTTTCCTGCACAGTGTGCTTACTTTCCCGTAATTTACTTTCTCGCAAGCATGCTTTCTTTCCTGCATAGTTTGTTTACTTTCCCACAATTTAGTTTTCTTGTCAATGTGCTTATTTTACTGCAAGAATGTTGTGTTTTATTTATTTTATGCAAGTTTTATTTCTTTCATGCAAGTGTGTTTCCCTTTCACAAAGTCTATTTATTTTTCCTTCCAGTATGTTTACTTTCATACACGTGTGAGTTTGATTTTGTTCCTGCAATCGTATTTTATTTTGTGCTTTGATTTCTTTCCTGCAAGTGTGATTTATTTTACGTAAGTGTGGTGTGTTCGCTTTGTGCAAATCTACTTTAAATATGTATTTCATTTTTTTTAGGTAGTTGTGATTAAAATTCTAAAAAATATATAATCATAAAAATTTTGGGTGTTGTAAGAACCCCATACATTAACCCATATGTGCGTCAGGACCCATCAACCGAAAAAGTGAATGCAAAGGTGATAACATTGGAAGAACTTTCTCAAATCCTAGCAGCAACTAGGATTTCTTCTTTTCAGGAAGAACATATTTTGGTAGCAGCCAAAATTTTATCTACCTCTTCGGAAATATTAGAAGAATTAAGGTCCTATGAGCTACAAAATTATTTTCCTTGCCAAACTGTGAAGGAAGATGAAAAATTATGGACTACATCTAGTGGAGAGCAATCACTAAGACCTAAGATTGAGGGGTTCTCAACATCCATCTCAACTGATCCTTTATGTACTTTATAAATAAATCATCCAAAAGAAGAGGATCTGCATAGCATGATGAAGGAGAGCATAGAAATTACTATTGATAAACATCAATATTACATTGAGATTTGGTTTCAAGAGGTCATCAGGGAACAATACTATTTTCTCCTTCACCACCTTCTGATGTGAAAACAAGTAGGTTGGTTGGTTGTTCATATCGAGGTAATCCCTACGGCAAGTATTCCATATGTGGATATGAGTATGTTTCTTATCTTACTGAGCACATGGTTACATTGGAAAAGTTCTTACACTTGAATAAATATTTTCCTTTCTTTTTTAGGTAGGGTAGGATAATGAATAAAGGCTATATGTTGTTAGTTTAGCTTAAAGTTTACTACAACCCCACTTTGCATTTTATTTTTAATAAAGGAGCTAAGATAAAGATAGTATTGATAGCTTAAAATTTTGTTTTTCTTATACCATACATAATCCAGACTACTCACTACAAACATTATCCCGAAGACCAAACTTTAATACATAATGGGGATTTACTTAAATTTTAAAAGGTCTACATAGTAATACCTATAGGTAACTTGTACATCCTAGTTTTGTATCAAAGCTTGTTATTCAAGCATCCTTATCAAATAGTATCAGGAGAGTGAATGAAACTTATACTTATGAGGAAACACTACTATAATCTTATATGAAGAAGAGAGAATTAGGGACTAGAGACACCTTTAAGTCATTCTCTTACGGCCTCATCAAATACACATTAAGTAAGTTTGACAATGGTATGTATTTGGACTAATATAACTGCATAAGTCTATTTTTCATGTGAACAATCTTTTCTCGTCAATTTATAGAGTGTCCTCTAACCCATATACCATCCCATTTCGTAAAATAAATTTCAGAGCTACCTCCCCATATTCTTCCAAAAAGAAATCTTTATACAAAAAAAAATCTTAAAAGATGGTGGACTAGTCTATGTTGTAAAAGGGTGTAAGAGGCTAACCCATCGAGATACTGAATAGGTCTTCTGACAGTGGGTACCGGCTTATGGTATGACTAGGTAAACCCATTAGGGTACCGAACAGGATCACTAGAAATGGGGCATTTTGTCTGGAGAGGATATTTCTTAGATATCAATGTTACCCCATCAGGGTACTGGACAGGCTTGCTGGCAATGGGTTCTGACTTTGATATGTTTTACTATGCCTAATGTATATTTGTCCATATGAATGATATACTTTTGTAGATACTTAAGAAGAAGCATTCATGGTTGAACAAAAGGGCTAAACAAATCTCATTTAATTTCCATTTGAGAATGATTGTAAGATGATCTTAATACCCTGTCATCTAATTCATACTATACCTAGGATGTCACTAACCTAGAAGTGGGACCCATAAGTTAATGAGTCTAATGAACTCAAATGAAAATTGTATCCATATTACTTGAATGAAAATAAGCCTTTGAGAATTTAAGCAGTGATGACTGGTTTCCTATGGGTTTTATAGATCATCTATACCCTCATGTTTTCTATCCAAGGACATGAGGAAAATATCGTATCACAACTTATATGGTCTTCATGAGCATAAACTAAAGAAATTGTATGTATTAAGAAATCTGAATTAGTGTGGTGTCGTTTTGGTCACTCCCATAACATAACATTAATACTTCTTTTTTTCTAAGTTCTAGTCTTTTTTTCTTAATAATAATATTGGTTTAACTCTCTTGAAGATTGGCTACCGAATCTTATTGATAATACAGAGTTCTCAAATGAATGAAAGGTTGGTTCCAATTAATTCATGGCACGAGGAAGTGCCATATATTCGTTCTGGGGGGGGGGGGGGTTCCTGAGCTAAAAAATGTTATGCACTACCCATTTGCATAGCAAACCCATGAGAAGAGGAAGTAGGATTTCTGTCAAAAATTTTCCATACTGTCTTGGGTTATTATATCAACATTTTTTTGTATTGGTATGATAAATTCTATGTTGTTGGAATCACCGTGTGTGTTATAATCTTGTTGTGTTATACGTAACTACTCCGTGTGAAAAATACAGAGCAATAACAATTGCTAAATACTCACTGTCATTTGTATTACAAGCTTATGAAAAGAGGAACAGTTATTTGAATTGTTACATATCGATTACAAGGAAATAAAAAATGTTCCTATTCACTATTCCTACCAGTACAAACCAAGCCTTTTATTAGTATCTGTCAGTTCTGTCAGTCACCAGTAATCAAATTTACTCATTCAAGTGATTGATAGGGTTATTAAGTCAAATTGTTATTTTTTCAAATAAAATTCTCAAATACAATTTGACATCTCTTGGTTTTAAAATGGTCATTGGTGTGTCTAAGTGTCATCACTACTCCCTCCACTCATCCAAGGTCATAAAATTTCATCATGTTCATGTCGTCATTCCTTGTCATAAATTTTCATCATGGTCATGTCATCATTCCTTGTCATAAATTTTCAAATGATTGTCTTGGTCAAAAGTTCTACTTCAAAATTGGTTTCTAAAATAAGGAAGATGGATTTGAAAATAGTGAAAGAGGTTTTTTTCAATAATATACCAATAAACAAAAGCCTCCTTCATTTTATGCATAGGTGTTATTATTTGAGAGAAATTCCCTAAATATAGTCGCCATAGGAGGGTTCCTGCACTTTTGGACAACTTGACTTCAAGTCATTTTTTCAAAGGTTTGGAGAAGATTTTTGTAGTCCTTGATGCCTCCATTGTGTATCATACATCATAAAATTTCCATCCATACCACTTTCATCCCCAAAATCCTCTGGGAAGGCCTCCAAAAACCCTCTCACAGACCACAATGTGTTTTTGCTAAGAGCATGTTGCACTTCTATAATTTTTTAGTAACCAACTTCAAGCTTGGATTATGAAAAAATGGGAAATTATTTTTGAAACATGGAGGATTTTTTTGTTCCTAAAATAACCAAACAAAATAACCTCTCTCATGTTTTTTATATATTTTATGGTTTGGGATCTATTCAATCATCTTAGAGGCCTAGTTTTTCAAAAAAATAAAACACTATGTTTTTCCTATTTTAGTCATGTTTTCTTGTCATGTTTTCCTAACAATGGGAAATGAAGTTTTGAAAACCAAGAGAGATTTTTATCAAGGACATGTTCAAAAACAAAAACCTCTCTCAGTTTTTACACAGGAGTTATTTTATTGGAGTTACAAGTGTCACTTTGATACCCAGTTTTCACAAGTTCACCAGGCCAGAATTGTTGCGCTTCTGGGCAGTCACTTTTGGAACTAATTTTGCAGAGGTAAAATTGTTTTTTTTCATGTTTTAAGGGATCAATGGTATAATATACATCTCAAGTCTTCCTCACATGTCATCAGAAACCTCCAAATACTCCAAAGCCTCCAGTTTAAACTTAGAGATCATGATAATGTTATCCTACAAGCCAAGATGAATTATATACAACATTTGGTTGATGATATAACTTCCACCAATAACAATATTTGGATGAAATTGAAACATCACAAAAGTCCCAAGACAAAATCCCCCAGGAAAGAGGGAGAAGCTTCTAAGGCTAATCCACCCCCTCCTTCACAAGTCTAGTTATGTTGGGTGATTCATTTTTGTTTGCAGTCGAACCTACAAATCCTTAGGCATGGGGGTAATGTTGGGCTCATGATTTGGTTGTTTTATGATGATGATTAAATCCTTTTGTACCAGTATTATATGTATCAATAACCATTTTGAATATTTTTCATAGGATTTTGTATCAATTCAATCTGGATCTACAACAGGTATGTGCAATTGATGTTTTGCAATGGTTTTGAGTTGAATTCGATTTGATTTAATGTTTAAAATAATATAATGTGTGATATGTGTGTCATAAGGAAAAATCCAAAGGCATTTTTCCATCCATTATCTCATCCTGTACTCCATCTGGCACTATGTCTAATACACCATTTGGCATTGCGTCCAGTACTCCATCTGGCACTTCATCCAGCACTAAAAACGTGGGTGAGTTGGCGGTTGTTATATCAGCGACCTGTGCTGGGAGAATCGGTGACATGGGTTTTGTTCATCCTCATGGCCTCCATCTACTAATCTCTTGACATCTCGGATTAGGTAGTTATGCTAATCACTAAGTGTCTCATTCAGCTTCTAGAAGTCAAAGCTGTTAGTAGCTCATTTAATGAATCTTATAATTTTAGAGGAGGTTGACCCTTCCAGTGGTCGACCTCTCGAGTTGTAATCACTATAAATACCCCCAATAGTGGCCAAACCAAAACACATAATTGTTAAGAAGAATTATGTTGTGTAATTCATGCATTTTCTACAACTTTGTTCCATAATTCGTTTTTATGATTAATGACAGAATTGCATTGAGTTAAGCCTGTGTTTTGTTGTTGGAGCGTAGCCACGACCTATTGGGGGGGGGCACCAGTG
The DNA here is from genome assembly GCA_009831015.1 of Picea engelmannii. NCBI lineage: Eukaryota > Viridiplantae > Streptophyta > Pinopsida > Pinales > Pinaceae > Picea > Picea engelmannii. The sequence goes on along the minus strand of ML798391.1, from coordinate 71,218 downwards.
AGCTGGGTAACCTATTCATTGTTTTGCATTTGTATTTTTTCATTTAATTTCTTTTCTTTACTTATTTACAGGTTGCTTGCTGAAATTGTATTTATTTTTATAAATTGCTTGCAAATTGTTTGTGTTGTTCATTTTGACATATAATTCCCTTATGCATGTTATGCATTTAGGTTATGTATCATAGAAATATCTTTATATATTCAAAATCATCTTTTATTATCTATCTTTTGCACCTCAGTTATAGCAAGCACTCTTTAATTGTGGTTTTACTGTGTATACATATTCACTCTTTTAAAATACAATTTCATTGTGTACATTCATTTAACTCATACATATCAATATGTAATTATAACTATTCTTGTAATTAAAGCATCAATATATTGCTAAGAATCTAGGCATGATTAATTAGGATAGATTAAACTAACCCCTGTAGGGATTTCTAATCATAGGTTGTTGATTTAAAATGTTGATTTGAAGAGTAGTTTATATATTCCATTTCCAGAACATGTATTTCATAGTGTAATTGTTGATTTACAAGTTTGAAGTTAGGTTTTAGAATAGATTTTGTTCCAGACCTCGTTCCAAGTTTTACATGTATTTTATTATTAGAGTCTGTTTCCGACATTAGATTAGATTAGGATAGGATAGGCTTGATTAGAGCTCTAGACCTGCACATGCAATGTTGTCACCTTGAATCTTATGAGCCCTGGGTTGACAATTTAATGTCGAAATAGATAGCATATATTTTACTCGACAATGTCTTATGACCATATCCACAGCTTTCCCTAGTGCAACGGGCGAACATCCGTGACTCTCCAACTTGCAACCCTCGGATGCCCTAAAAAATCATAAAAACTAAAATAATTTTGTGTTTTTGGGTGGGTTTTTCGATTGGGCTCATTCCCCAATGTCCCCATTCCCATACACAATAGAATCCAACTCCCCCAACCTATTGGGGAAGAGATAAAAACACCATTGAGGGATAAGGAGAGGTCAAGTCTCTTGGTGCAAGGTTATTCTACCCTTTTTTAGAAAGCTTCTCTTTTCTATAATCCTTTGAGCAACACCCCCATTTTATCTAGAAACTCATTTTCTAGCACCTCTTTCCTATCTATATGCCTATAGGGTGTATCCTTATCCCTATTTGGGTCATCCAAGGATGAGTATAGTGGTTGAATCGATGCTTTGTAGTAACCCGGACAAATGGATTTGAGGCGGTGCCAAAGGTGAGACAAGGATGTAACTTACCTTTTTTATTTTGTGTTAATAGAAGAGTTTGTTTTCCCTCCTATATTGTATCCATTGTATTTTTTTTCTTATTGAGTTTACTTTGAATATGTTATATGACAAGTATACTATTTAATCGTATAACTACCTTCATAGCAACTCTTGTATTGTGTCCATTTTGCAGGTTGGTTGTAGAAAAGTATTAGGAGCTCTTCAAAAGAAAGGAGGGGGATCGACATCAAACAAGAGACTTGAGGTGCACTATTTCTTATTTTTCATTCCCTAACTTATCCTAGTCAAGTAGTTATTCTTTCATTTTTGTGTTATTGTCCTGAAGGCAATATCTCTATCTTCTCTATAAAGTCTTGATCTACTATGATTTCAACCCAAAATCATGAGGAAAATATATTGTCAAAGGAATTGGAGACCATACTAGGGAGTCTCCTAGTTTGGGTCAATTTGTTTAGGGTCCCTTGCTTGTTGCTTTCCTTGTTGTGTTTTCTCTCTTTTCTGAGTTTTTTCATGGAGTTTTAGCCTCTCAGGAATTGTTGTCAAGTCTTGAATCCTTCTTTCATGGAGTAGCTTTTTATTTTTTTGAACTTGCCTAGCCATCCACGTGTTGTTTTTATAAAGCCTGCATACATCTGCGAGTTTCTCTTCTAAAACCCACGGATATCTGTGAGTTGCTCTGCATATATTCATGGACCTTTGTTAAATTGAAGTTTTTTAAAAAAATATCTTTTTATTTATGGGTTTAGAACTTGGTTTGGTTAGTTACCTAGGTTGTCCTAAGTCCCTTTCCAGGTTTACTCTGTTGAAATCTAAAATTTTATCATACAGAAAAATACCTTACTCTTGGTTTCCCAGTGTTCTTGGCTTATTTTTATCTTGCAATTTTAAGAAAAATGATTTTCATTTTGAAAAAAAAAAATCCCTCTCATGGTCAGGGGGGGGCATGAGTCATGTATTATGTAGTTTATTTTATCATCTTTTGTTTGTTTTTCTTTGATTGAAAGAAAATGAAAAGAACACTAAAATGAATGCTAAGCTTAAAATGTATTAGACTGTGTTTCTAGGGTTCACAAACAAGTTTAGGGTTAGGGCCTTGGATTAGGATTGGAGAGATAACTCTCCAAGGCCACAAAACAAACATAAGACTTTGGTCTAGGGAGAGTCTCAAATCCAATTTTTTTATAAGTATAGTCGAGAGCCTCCTCTAACATAGGAGATAAACACAAGGTTGTGTGAAGGACAGTTGAGGATATTTCCCCTCTGAATCTTGACTAAGCATAGTGGAGAGATCGTATATGGGGGGTTTCGCTAGTGCCTTTACCCTCATGAGAGGTGGTGCTTTCGAAGCTTCGGGCTTTGTTAACCTTACCATACGTTCAATATTGATTGTCAAATGTACACCCCGAACGGTGACTGTGAGTTGGTGACCTCAGTGACTTTTCCTAGGCATATCAAAGGTGACTAGAGGGGCTTGTTGTGGTACCCAAGACAGATTTTGTATCAGACATTTTAGTACTAATGGAAGGTGCCCCACGAAGTGTGGATACTTGTACCGGATAAGGATAGTTAGTGGAGGTTAGGATAACTAATTCTCATGCCTTCGTTCATTTTTTCATAGGAATTAATCAAACCATGCCTTCATCCATAAATTCCCTTTCCACTTTTTCATTTCTTTGGACTAAGGACCTCATCCACCTAGGCTGAAGATTTGGAAAATTTGTTTTCTTGCAATGTTTCTCTTATGGATTTTTATTGGAGTGTTTCTTTGTGTAGTTGGCCTTAGGTTTTTTCGGTGTCACTTATTTTGGAGCATTGATTCAGGATGGTTGACTAGCCACTCCGCTTGTCGAGAAGGACCCCTAGTATTTCTCTTGAAAGTGTTGAGCCACCTATTAGAAGGCATGGCTTTTTACACCATTGGTACGTCAGAATCAGTGCGTGAGACTTTTATGGACATGAAAAATATTGAAAGGTATGAACCTGTGCATAAGAATTATATGGCCAAAGTTCTTAAGGATACCAACCAAGGGACCCCTACCCAAGGGGGTTCTTGTTATTTTCCTTTATTCAGAAACATTGGTTCCTCTTTGATGGCTACTTTGAACATTCTTGGATTGAATGTAGGACTACCAGTTTGGTTGTGGACCACTCCAAATTTCATGAATTCTCTTTATTCTTCTCTGATAAGAACCTTATGTCAGGGGTATCGTACAGATTTTGATCCTTCACCTTATGAATATGAAAATTTTACTTCTCCTCCTCCTCCCCCTTATAGTGAAAGTCTTGATACTGGTAACCATAAGTCTAAGAGGAATAGGAAGAGGAAGGGTAAGAAGAAGAAGTCACCATCCTCTGTTAGTCATGTTGGAGACTTGTAACCAGCCTCTGCAAGTCATGTTGGGGGCAAGTGACCAACCTTTGCTAGTCATGTTGGAGACTTGTAACCAGCCTCTACAAGTCATGCTAGGGGCAAGTGACCAGCCTCTTCTAGTCATTCTGGAAGCACAAGCCCAGTCATTATGAGTCATATTGGCATCAATTCACCAACCTCTTTGAGTCATGTTGGAGATAGGTCATCAACCTCTACAAGTCATGTTGAAGACCAACACCCAGCCTATGTAAGTCATGATGGGGGAAAGAGACTAGTCCTTTTGATTCATACTAGAGTTCAACAACTAGCCTTTGATAGTCATGATGGAAGAGAAAAGAAAACCTGTGCTATTCATACTGGATATTTTTCAAGAACCTCTACCAGTCATGTTGAAGATAAGAAACCAAATGTTGCAAGTCATGTTTGAGGAATGAGTCTATTCATTGCTAGTCATATGGGACAAACATCACCAAAATCTACAAGCCATGTTGGATATCAACTACTAACCTCTACGAGTCATGTTAGAGATAGGTCAACAACCTTTATGAGTCATCTTGTAGTCCTGTCACCAGCCTCTACGAGTCACACTGGGAGAAAAATTCCAATCACTACTAGTTAGACTGGCATCACGTCAATGACCTCTATGAGTCATGTTGGAGTCTTGTCACCAACCTATGCTAGTCACATTGGATATCTGCAACCAACCTCTTCCATTAATGCTAGGGGAAACCCACCGACCACTACAAGTCATGTTGGGGGCATTGATATGGTTGAGAAGACTAGACGTATAGGATGCAAGCCCAAGTTCCCTTGTAAACTTTGGAAAGGAGATCAACCAACTCATTTGTGCCATGTTATTTCCATGGTATAGAGAGCATGGTCCTTCACAGATGGCCCTTCTATTTCTGAGTCAATTTCGTTTTCCCACCAATCTATTCAATCATTGGTTGATAAAGCGACCATGTTGATGCAATATTAGAGCAACACTAATCTTGTTTCAGGGGGTGACGTGTATCTTTCCCCTGTTGTGCATTGTTGTCTCACATCATATTCAACCAGTGGTTGAGGAATTTGTTTCACCAATGCAATCTTCAATTGACCCCACTCTTCTCTTGGAGAGTGACAAGTCTAAGGAGGTGATCTCGTGAATGCAATCTTTGGATGATGCCACTCCTCTTTCGAGCAGTGATGGGTCTTTTGATAATGTCCTTAGCATTTCAAGTTCAGTACCTTCTAAATAAGGGGTCATTCCATTATCTTTGAGTATGCCCCCTCCAAATCCCAGGATGGTTTCATTTGATTGGAATGATCTTGTAGATCCTCATCTTCCTTCTTTTTCACCCTTCCAGATAATGGTTGGAGTTAATAAATTAGGCATTTGTCGAAATATTTTAGATGAAGGATCATGTACAAGTATTTTATCATCCTCGGTTTGGAAAGCTTTGGGTTCTCCCAATGTTGTGTCAGCTACCAATGAGTTGTTGGATTTCAACAAAATACCTAGCGAATGTATGGGGATTCTTCCTCAATTTCCTACAATGTTAGGTGGGAATATTTTTTTAGTCGATTTTTTATTTGTGTCAGGCCCTTTAGAATTTAATTTTATTCTTAGGTGTGATTATGTTTATGCGATGAATTTTGTGGTGTCTACGCTCTTCTATGTGATGCATTTCCCTCACAATGGAAGCATTGTCACTATTGATAAGATTTAATTTCATAATCACCATCCTAGTTCTTCTTTACCTCAAGTTTCACCTTTGTATGGTCCTAGTGTTTGAGTAGACGCTTYCCCACCACAAGTGAACTATGTGGAATTTTATCATAGGTGTTCAGTTTCTCCTGAGAAGGATCCTTTACAGTTATGTTCTCCTTCTCGAGACAAGGTCTCGAAAATTGATTAAGTGTTTTATCCAATGGGGCAATGTGAGTCCTTGCTTTCCCCTATTGGCCCAAGTAATATGTTGTTTCCTCTTGAGTATGATATTATTGTTTGTAATACCTTGAGCCCTAGTATTTGTGAGTTTTCGGGCCGCATTTTCATGGAGTTTGAGGTTCCTTCAGATGAGGCCATCCTTGAAGCTATGATTATGGATCTTCAACCTCCTCCTAAACTAGAATATTTACAGGTTGGTTATAAAATAATCCCTTGGCCTGAGCCTAGCAATGGGATGTACCTAGAGCACTACTATGCATAAGCCACAAGGTTGTGCGGTCCTATGTACATATTGTACTTTTAGGGTTTCTTGTTTTCAAGTTATGTATCCCTCAATACTTCTCTTTATCGGAGGTTTCTATATTAGACTTATTAACTTATGGGTAAGTTTTTTTGGTCTTATATACAAGACTTTGGAGACATTTTTCTTTGGTACCTTTCCATTCCATGTCAATCCATTCTGACAGGTAATGATCTCGAAACTAGAATATAGGTTATATTTTCCTTTCAATGAATTTTTGCATTATTCATTTCCTATTTCATTTTTCCTTAGGATCGACCCCACTGAGCTGCAACACAGAACCTTCTCTGTTCTTTATAAGTGTCGTAATTCATGTGGTAGAGCCTACCTTCCATGGGCATCCTAGTCTAGAATCCCTTTGTATTCTAGTGCCTATGTTTCAAGATCTTTGTTATGCTTGGGAGTCCTAGTTAGTCCCACCATGAGTTTTCATTCGAACTTCATGTTTTTTTCTCACTCTTAGTTTGGTCATTATCCACAGGACTCCCTCCATTATATGATGCTCACAATGGCATCATGGATTCCATGGTTAAGATCTTTTCAGACTCCTTAAAATTTAAAATATTTTCGAGTGACCTTGTTCCTTTTACACTCATTAAATGGACTTGAAGGAATGTCTATTTAGCACAAGTTTTCCCCCTTTTTTAGACTGAATGGACTAATTATGAAAAATGTATACTCTAGTCTATGGACTAGAAGAGTTATCCTTAGTTTTGTTTTATACTTTTTCAGGCTCAAGGGACTAAATTTACGAAAAATTACAAGGGAGTACATAGTTAAGTTCTTTTCAGACTCCTTAAATATGAAAAGATGGTCGAGTGATCATGTCTCTGTCACACTCGTAAATTGAACTTGAAGAGACATATTTTCAGTATAAGTTTAACCCTTTTGTAGACCTAACTGACTATGTACGAAAAAGGAATACTATGGTCCAATATTGGCCAGAAGAGTTCTCTTTGGTATTATTTTATTCTTTTTCGGGCCCTGTAGACTAAACTTTTGAAAAATACCACCATGGAAATTTTACTTCCTAAAGTTGAATTGTATATGCATTGCATATGGATTGTTCTTCATTTTAGGCCTAATGTCATCTTCATCATGTTGTTGTTGAACTCATTGCTTATGCATTCCTACTAGTTCCCAGCCTTGCAATTTATGCCTTTGTGACTCGACACCCTACTGCGGGAGGAAACATTCCCTGAGTGTTCTTATCATGGACATCATTTCCTTGCATTGAGCATAGGCATGTTCCTTTCACTTTGGAACTAGTTTTCTTTCCTACGACACTTGTTTCCTCCAATGTACTATAGCATTCTTTTATTCCTTTTTAGACTTTAATAATATGAAAAAGACAAAAAATAAAAAATAAAAAAAGAGTTGGGAAAACATCTCTCTATTGTTGGTAGCATTTTTTTCTCCCTTGAACAAAGCACAATTTTGAATCATAATCTCATCATTTTGGGTTTATTATGGATTTAATATACTTTTTTATTGCTTGTGAGTTTTATCTCTCTCGGATGGTTATTCTTCCAACCATATGGAGCGTTTTTGTATGCCTCTTGTGTCATAAACATATCCTAGTTTATAGTTATGTTTCTTGAGTCACATAATGTGTCATGCTTATGTTCAAGAGAAAGTTTCAACCTGAGTCAGCCATTATGCAGTTAGTCTCTCACCTTGCAAGTCGGCCTTCCCAATTCAGTCCCATCATCACGAGTATCAGTCTCTTCATTCGACTTCTTCCAAATATTTGGCCTTTCGCCACCACTTGTGTTGGTTGATGGACAATGCCTTAATGCCTTCCTCTTTCCATCGACTCTGGAACATATTTCTCTGGGAGAGAGATATAGAGTTATGTTTGGTACATTAGGGATTGCAGTCATTAGTGCCAGTTTCCCTCACTATGGATGGTGGGAATACATTGATGTCCCCTGATCGATAGATTCTACGAGGTGTTTGATGCCAACTCATTTATTCACACTTATTAGATTGTACCATGGTACATTGATTCCCATTATAATCATAGGTGGTTTGTCTCATGTTTGTTAATGATATACATCAATGACAGGTAATAAAATGATGTGTCACTTTGTTTGACTTCAACACATCTATTGACATAGTGTAGACTTGTACAACGACAGATCGTTGTGAAGACTTCGGGTGAAGTATGAGCACCACATATTTTGTACTCCTTCTCGACTCATACGGTTCCACTTCATGGACATCGGTACTTACATAGGATCATATTGTTCAATCTCTTGGTTCCAAATATTGTTTTTTCTTGATCTTGAGACATAGTTCCACTGTGTATCTATCTGTGGCTATGTTCTACTTTTACATGGATCCACTGTGTATTCTTCATGACCATGCTTGCTAATTGATATTTATCACATGGATCCACTACGTATTTTTCATTTCCATGGACATTAGTCATACTTTCATATGTACCATGAATCTGTAGTGTAATTGCTTTGGAGGCCATGCTTATATCACTCCTAAGCATGGGTATGTCTGACTTGGGAAGAAAAACTCTTATTTGATCTTTGCTGATGGTTATTTTTCTTGAATCAGTTGTTCATGAACCTTCACAGGTACTTCAATGCATCCTCACCTCTCATAGTTTATAATTTATTTCATCCATCATTTTTCCCTTCCAACCTCAAACATTAGGGGGCATATGTTATAGCACAAAATTCCACACCTATGAATTTCTGTCATGGCCTAACCCTTTCCCAAAGCTTGCTAGACATTTTCCCAAATTGCCTCTCCAAAATCATTTAAAAAAATGTCTTATGAGCATACCCACGGGTTTCCCTAGCGCAATGCGAAGACATTTGTGACTCCCCATCTTCCAACCTACAAATGCCCTCAAAAATCATAAAATAAAATAATTATGTGTTTTCGGGTGGGTTTTTCGATTGGGCTCGTTCTGCAATGTCCCCATTCCCATACACTGTTAAGTTTTGAGTTATTATTAGGTTTATTTTCAATTTAATATATAACCATAACATATATAGGATCACTGAGAGAAACACAATCACAAGATACACAACATTTATCCTGGGAAACCCTCATGAGGGAGAAAACCCAGCAAAAACTTCCTTAATATAGATAGCCAATACAATGCCAAGACAATAAACCAAACACTAGATAATATCCTCCACTGAGAAATGTGCCTTTCTCTTCCTTGTTCTCCCAATTGCATCTACCAAACTTGTGCACTGAGTGAGTGAATGAGTGAGTGAAAAAATGAGGTGTTTTATTCCTTTATTTATACAAACTGGCAAGTGTTGGAAAGGTGTCTCTTCACTGGATAGGGCTGACTTGTCTTATTAGTGGTTAAAACCATTTTAATTAGTCTGGGGGGTGACTTCTTAATTTTCACAATATATTTAGGGTTTTACCAATCCACAAAACGAGATTTGGTCAATTACAATGCCCAACATGATCAATCCAAAAAAGGCGATTGATCTAATGAATAATAACTCAATAATAAATAGAATACTCTTTGCAGTTACAATATTTCAACACTCCCCCTTAGAAAGAAGGGTATTCTACAGACACAACTCAATACAAAATCGTCAGGAGAGAGAGAGGGCAACAACATCAACAACATTTGGAACATTGACTGGCATATCTATAAATCATTGAAAGTTTTTCTCATCATCATCATTCACAGCATGGAGCTGGAGTAGCATCATCATCCTCATCATCATGAAGCTAAAGTAACATCATCATCATCTTTGGTGTGAGGCTAAATTAATATAATCATCTTCTTTAGCATGAGGCTAAAGTAATATCATCAACATATTTAGCATGAGGCTAAAGAAACATCATCATATTCATCATGAAAGTTGAAATAACATCATCATCATCAACAACAAGAAGGATGAAATAACATCATTGTCGTCATCTTCAGCAAGAAGCTGAAGTGGCATCATCATCATCATCTTCAGCAAGAAGCTGAAGTGACATCATCATCATCATCTTCAACAAGAAGCCGAAGTGGCATCATGAACATCTGCATCAACATGGATTAGTATAACATTAATACATCATCATCATCAATAACAACACAAGGATGATACAACATCTGTATCACAGCATGAAGGCTGGAGCATGATCAACATCATCACTAGGATGGAAATCTTCAACACGAAGCTGAAATCTCAACAACATCAGCATGAATCTGGAAATATTTATCATGAAGTTGGCATCTCAACAACATTATCACGAAGCTATAATTCTTCAGCACAAGGCTGGAATCACAACAACATCAGCACAAAGTTGGAAATCTTCAGCACAAGGTTGGCATCAACAACATTAGCAAGAAGATGGAAATCTTCAGCACTAGGATGGAATCAACAACATCTTGTGGTACTTCAACAGATCCAAAGTATCTACCTAGGAATCAAAAGATTCCCTAGGATACAAAATCCTAACGGAGCTACCACTACTGACCAAAGCTAGCATATACATGAAAAAGTACTCTAACAGCCCGTCCTTACGGACCTTCAGGATCTATCCAGGGATGATTAGTCCCTAGGATATAAAATCCTAACTAAGCTACCCGCTATTGGTCAAGATACCATATTATCATCAACACTACTCCCCATTTCAAGGGAGGTCCTTTCATACTATACCAAACTTATCTCGAAAGTATTTAAACTTTACATGAGACAGAGGCTTGGTCTACAACCTGCTCATCTATGCCAACATATTGGAGATTTAAAGCTCCCCTCTGCATCATATCATGAATGAAGTGATACCATATCTCTATGTGCTTCAACTCATCATGGAACACATCATATTTATACAACTTTAGTTATCACATAGAATCACGGTGGCTTCCATCTCCAAATCAAATAGATCTGTCAACGACATATGAAGCCATATGGATTCACAACTAGCGGAACATGCAGCAATGTATTCTGCTTCTGTCGTGATGGGAGAAATGTTGTATTACTTACTACTCTACCATGAGATCATGGCTGACCCCAGACTAAAACAAAATCCCGAAGTGCTCTTTCTATCAGAGAGACTTCCATCTCAATCTGAATTAGTATATCTATACAATCTGAAGTCATGATCTCTAATATAACATAGAACAAAATCCAACGTACCCTTAAGGTATCTCATCATATGTTTTGCAGCAACAATGTGAAAACGTCTCGGTCCTACCAAATAATGACTCAAGGAAAAACATATATATGGCCCGGTATTCATCAGATACATCACCGAACCAATAATTTGTCTGTATAGAGTCGCATCAACCAATTTTGACAAGGTATCTACCAGGAGCTTCAACTTCATTTCCATGGGTGTGTACATGGATTTACATTTCATCATGTCAAACCTCTTCATTTTGACTACATACTTCCCTTGGTTAAGAAAGATCTTCTTTGTGCTCTACCAAAATTCAAGACCTAAGATATAATGTATTAGTTATTCCATCAAACTATGTAGTGAGCTTCTTCTGCATTATGTGATGATATTTTCTTCATGTTGTCAAGAATACATCATCTACATATAGTAGAAACAATATAATTGGATCATCATTCATAACCTTCAAGTAAATGTTAGAATCAACTTTACTCTTAGTAAGGCCCAAGCTCTTCAGGAAACTGTCAATTATTCCAAATCAAGCTCTAGGAGCTTGCTTCAACCTGTATAGATCCTTCTTCAATTTGCATACATGAGTCTTTCTATATTCAACTTCAAACCAAATTTTCACATTACATTGTACCAATTTGGTACACTTTCGCAATTGCAACTCAATCTGCACAATAATGTGCTAGCTCTATGTGCTCTCTCTAAAGAACTATCTATCTCATTGCTTGAGAGTATGTCCTCTCTTCTTTCTACAACCGTTCTTTCTAAAATTGGGACTCTACACCTGCAGTTGCTCTGAGTCTGAGAATGACTGTTGCATACTCATTGTGGTTGTTGAAATATGAGAGTATCTCCTCTTATTCTATCACGATAACAGCTTCATTTGAAACTGAGAATGGCTCAATAATTGATACTGAAGGTAGATATTATTATTTTATGGAGGTAACTCTATCTTTTATCATAGTCATGTCTCCATGACCCAACTAATGTAATGCACCAATAGCCACTGAATTTTAAATATAGTTATTTATCCCCCTGCATCTCATACTATATAAGAATCATGGTTGTTCTGGTTGTTTTCATAAATATTGGAACTATTTCTTCAATTACTGGAGTAAGTTTCTCGTCATAGTCTTCTCCCTCTTGTTGGGCGAATCCTCTGGACACACATCGGGATTTGTACATCTGCAACATGCTTGATCTATTTAAACCAATCTTGGAATTCAATATTGACTTCTCTTCTAGTCTCACAGAAGAATCCATATCCTAGTCTTTCTGACTGGCTTCCTTCTCTGTCACTGAAACAAGGGAATCTTCCCAGGAGATTTCATATCTCCTAGATGTTTTTGAAGCTATGATCTAGTTTTCTCATGGAATTTGTCTCCCAGTCCTGGAATTTGTCTCTTCATCTGAACCTTTCTCAGATCAGGCTTACTCTCGATTTCTTCTGAGTCTACAAGGACTTCATCATCTCTTATAGGGTATACTTGGTGTTGGATACCAACTCTAAATATGAAAATCTAAGTCAGACTTCAATTGAATTTTGCTTCCTGTCAAGGTAGCTTCATTATATTTTGAACAAGTATATTTTGAGTTCTTGTTCTAATGTTCGGTCATCTTTGGAGCCATCTACTCCTTACAATCAATCTCCATATGAGATACTCTGGATCTCAAAGGATGACTACTTCTTCATCTTCTTTGGTACATGAATGGATATGGTCATGTACATAGTCTGCTTCATGTATCATATAATTTGTTTCCTTCTGCAACCTTCACTATAGCTTCCTCAGGGTTATTACTGTGACCTGAAACAAGGTCAACAAAACATCAAGCAAGAATAATACTCTTTTTATAATAGTAATAAAAAAATAGCATGAACAATCATCGCAATAGCTCCTTTAGAGATATCACTTGTGTCCAGTCTAAAACAAATATTAAAAGTAAGAAATACAATACGAAATGAGGTCAACACTCTTCTAATGTTGTGAGAAAAAATTCCTCCATTGTAACTTGGAACCAACACAAAAAGTTTCTCCTAGAGGAGATGTTAGTTGTATCTGGTAAATGATTACATTAAGCATTTATCTCAATATTCTCACATGCTACCAAGTATAATAATTTTCAAAGACTTTTACCTCAACTATAGTGTTTACTTGTAAAGGGGTAGTTATCAACTTATCATGTGCAACTTTGAGTCTTATCAACTTAATTAATCAAACTTGGAACCGGGAGCCTTGTCCTCAAGAATGAGTGTGTTTATTTTCTTCCAAGTCTTCTTCACTCAAGATGACGAGTTATTTATTCAACCTATATTTTGTACTAAGACAATATGTTATCTTGACAGAAAGTCGGGTTAGAGGATAAAATCTATGATCTCAACTTTAATCAATCTAATACTTTGAATTAAATTTTGACCAAAGTTTAGAATGATGGTGATGGCTTCAACATGAAACCTATATCAAAATAATGTCATAACAAATAGATGCATATCAGAATAATTAAACCTGGGTTGCATTATTCCTTTAAATGTGTTGGATCTTGAGATCCTTCTAGATCTATGGCAAGAGATTTGTTATCCCACAAATACCCTTTAAAGATTAATAGTTTAAACATATGTGAATACATACCTCTGATAGTATTTGCATGTAGTGGCATCATCTGGCAGCAATGATAATAATTACCAACTCCTAAAAACTTCAAGGGTGATTGCAACTGGTACTACAAATGATATTGATATGAAAATACAAGGCTGACTTGTTATGCTATGCAAGCACCCTCTACCTCAATAAAAGAAACCTTACAGGACCTTGCTTCATGTGTTAAAACATGCAAGATGATTTATGTGTTAAGTTCTTGCTTCTTCTTTTCAATGTTCATGTGTGAGGAAATGTTCTTTTAAATGGTTAAATTTGTGCTTTAAACAAATACACAGCAACATAACTTGCAGCAAATAACACATCAAACTCACAGCAATACCAAGATGATAAAGGAGTTCACCCCTCTCTGGGCTACATCTCCTTGAGCCTCCTTCAATGGGATTAAGTTTTCAAATGTTATTTTACAAGCTTCTKCTCAACTCTAATGGATTTACAGACTATACCATTGGGTTCAGAATACATAAAAACCCCAAAAATGACTATTAGAACTCTGAAAATGGATCTTGTCTCATCCAATCATGACCTCTTCTACATGTGGCCTCTAAGCTTCCCTGAGCTTCTCTGTGGAAAAAACACCTGTAAAAGTCCTCAAATGGATCTGAAACCTATCCCAATGTGTTCAGAGCATAATAATTAGTCAAAAATGACTATCCAGTCACAGAAAATAGACTAGGGCTCATCTGAGCATGGCCTCAAACAATGAGGGCTTCAAGCTCCCAAGAGCTTCCTCAAACTTCAATGGTGAAAAACCTGCAAAAGAAGTCTTCAAATTCCTGTGAAAACAGTGCCAATGGACTCAGAACGTCCAAAAACCCCTAGCTAGGCTTTTTCGACACCTTATTTGGCCAAAAAATGAAGAAGTTAGGCCTCTTGCCATTTTTCTCCTTCAAGCTTGCTGTCTCTGGTTCGCCATTTCGCACCTGTGTGTGAGTAACCTGGCTTCTGGATGTTTTCCGTGCCTAAACCCAACACACGCACGTATTTCAAAATTGGTGCCAAAATGTCGCACCGTTAGCGGAATTAGGGCCCCCAAAGTCGAAGGTGTTGGGCGCATGGGGGCCATATGGCCACGTCCCAGCGCAAAATTAGGCACCCGTTGCCACCATTCAATGTGTATGTGACAAGTGGCTAGGCGCATGTTTGAACCAAAACTAAACCCAAACTTAAATCCATGTGCATTCCCATGTAATGTGGTCACATGGATACAACACATGAAACCACGAGCTAAATTGGAAACACCCCCACGCGCGCCATTTACCAAAAGGCCCGGTCATATGTTATACCAATACAACCATGGGCCCACTCCATTTGGAATGCAACTCCCACGCCATTTCACAAAGGGTCTGTTCGTATGTGCACATAATAGAACCTCGGATATACATTTGGAACCCCACACCATTTAATCGGAGGGCATAACCGTGGCAAAACATTTGAACACCCAAACTCTCACGCGCACCATCTTCGGAGGGTGGAGTCATATGCAATGAGAGTGTGACCGGGGGCTAGGGCTAAGCCCCAGCCCGGACCCCTGCACCGACCACCATATAAAATGAACTCAAATATATTCTTTTACATATGCATTGTAAGAACCAATGCGTGGCGCGTTGGTTGGTCGGACTTTGTTAAAGAACTTGCCCTGTGGGGAGGTCCACGGTTCGAATCCGGTGGACTTAAAAAAAATTTGAACAACTCAATAGCCAATAAAGGGGTGCCACATGGCAGCCCATGACTGGGCCAAGTGGCACCACACCATTGCCCAATAAATGCCACATGTCGAAACAACATTCGGTCAACTGCCAGCTAATCACAAACCACCACATCAGTAGGTTCCAATTCAGCTCTGCCATGTCATCATACCATCATGCCACGTCAGCATCCGTACGGACTGTACGGACTGCCCAGTCAACGTCCCTTTTTTTTTCTGTTTAGCGATTCGAACAGATCATGATATCTCTCGCTCCCAACGTATGTTTGAGACGAAACGAGTTGCGTTGGGTTCATGATGATGAGGGCTACGCTCTTGTTCGTTTTGAGGCAATTCCGAGAACATTGATTTTTGAGCTAAAATTTGACCCTTGGTCCAGATTCTGATCACACCTTCCCACTGAAAGGTTTTTGGACCCACAAAAGCTTATGATTATCTATATGAGCTTTAATACTCTCCTGCTTTCAAATTCTATCAACTGATTCTACTTGAAAAGTCTTTTCGACAATCACCTAGATACTTTGACATGCCTTGCACTGCAACTGACTATGTCCCTCAACCACTGTTCTTTGGCTGCTGCTGACCCACTTTTCTCTCTGTTCTTAGAATACTTCCAACCTTCCCACTGAGAATCAAGTCCCTCTTATGAACTCTTTGACGTCAACACAATCATCTCTCCAATGGCTGCAAAAACTCCCCTGCGACATCTTGTCACAAGCCAAGAAAACCATCAATCTTGAAAACAAATTGACACAAGACTGAAAATGATGCCAACAAAATCTTTTTTCTCTTCAAACAAACTATCGCATCTTGTGCTTCATCAAAGCACATGGTGTTTTCCTCTACCTCAAAGTACTCAAAATTGACTTACAAGCCAACAAACACCATCGACTAAACATAAGTCGAAAAACATGATCGACACAACATAGTCGTCAAAACAACATCGACACAAGTCGAGACTCATTTGAAACATATCAACCTTCCAAAATGACAAGTTGAAAAACATGATAAACAATCATGTTACAATCATGAGTCATTCTTGATGAACTATCACCAAGTTCATTGTTTACGCACTCACAAAAACAAATGCATGTGCATAGCTCTTCAACTCTCCTTCCAGAACAAACATACGTACATAAACTCAAAACATGTGGGTACTTAAGAGATTAATATGAAAAATGTATATGGTTGTAACAAATGAGCAGCATACCCCTCTTTTACTTCCTCTTGATGAGGTGGTATAACACAAGTATGCATTCAAAAGTAAATGCATTCACATGCAAACTTGCATCTTGCAAGTTATGATAACTGTTGCAACTTGTCAAACTTCAACAAAAATGAATAGATAAGGCTGAAATGTGCATCTACAACAGAAAAAATGCAAGCCTTACTTACTCAAGAAATCTAACCATTTCTTACCAAGCCAACTCAATGGTGAATTTTTCTGCTGAAAATCGTCTTCTTGTGAATCATCATGACTCACATCAATGATGGAATCTCCTCTTCCATTCTTGCCAATTTTTTTATCCAACTGCTTCTTGTGTTATGGATGAGTGATTGGATGCAATGTCCAACATTGGTCAATGAGATGACCCCTCTTCTGAAAATGAGTGCAAATCTTTTGCATGCTCTTTTCAAGTTGCCTTTGCTTGGAAAGTTTCCTGAAAATGGCCAATCTTTTCCAAAATTTTGAAACATGATGGTTATATAAACCACAATATGTACATGGAATTTTTCTTCCATTTTTACATGCAAATTTATCATGCTTAACATAATCAAAAGCAACTGAATTATAGGCAGATTTATACCTTGAACATTCACCTTTATCGCCCCTTTGAGGAGGTGAATTTGAAGAGTTACAAACTCTCTTTTGAAGACCAACAATTATGTTCTCGTCCGCATGGCTGTCACAACTCTTTTGTTTCACACATTTACATTCATATTGAAAACAAGCCTTGCATGTTGGAGGGATTGAACTTTCAACAAAATTTCTTGAACTTTCACCTTGATAGCCTTCTTGAGGAGGTGAACTTGAAACAAAATTTGTTCTTGGAACTTTTTCCTTTGTCTTCTCAACTTTGGAATTTGCTCCATCAATTCGTTCATAACCAAGACCACAATACTTAGGTCTCTCTTCAACAACAATAGGCTCAACAATGCCTTGTGCATGCTTTCCTAACCCTTTACCTTCATAGCCCATTTTTAACAATAATTTGGACCCTATTCCTCTTGTGTGATTTTCAAAAACACCAAAGCATTCTTCTTGAGAGGAATTTGAAGATAAACTAACATTACATACCTCATGTTCATGCATGTACTTGGTGAGGGTTTCCTTTGCCTCGTGGAGTTGATTCTCCATCTCATGCAACTTTTCAAGAAGTTGGTCTTTCTCCTCCTTCATGGCCATCAACTGCTCTTGAAGGACAATGATCTCTTCTCTATCTTTCCACAACTCTTGTACCATATCTTTCATGGTTAGCAATGCCTTAAACATATCTTTGTCAAAGAACTTATATTTGGAAGATGTATGAGAACTATCCATGTTTGAAGCTTCCTCCATCCTTGCAAGATATCAAATTTCAACACAAAACTTGCACAAATACCAACAACTAAATCTCAAGCTATCAATGGCAAATACATGAGCAAAACAAACTATGCTCTGATACCATCTGATCTGAAAATAGAAGACTGACTTGTTATGCTATGCAAGCACCCTCTACCTCAATAAAAGAAACCTTACAAGACCTTGCTTCATGTGTTAAAATATGAAAGATGATTTATGTGTTAAGTTCATGCTTCTTCTTTTCAATGTTCATGTGTGAGGAAATGTTCTTTTAAATGGTTAAATTTGTGCTTTAAACAAATACACAACAACATAACTTGCAGCAAATAACACATCAAACTCACAACAATACCAAGATGATAAAGGAGTTCACCCCTCTCTGGGCTACATCTCCTTGAGCCTCCTTCAATGGGATTAAGTTGTCAAATGTTCTTTTACAAGATGTTTCTCAACTCCAATGGATTTACAGTCAGAATACATAAAAACCCCAAAAATGACTATTAGAACTCTGAAAATGGATCTTGTCTCATCCAATCATGACCTCTTCTACATGTGGCCTCTAAGCTTCCCTGAGCTTCTCTATGGAAAAAACACCTGTAAAAGTCCTCCAATGGATCTTAAACCTATCTCAATGTGTTCAGAGCATAATAATTAGTCAAAAATGACTATTCAGTCACAGAAAATAGACTAGGGCTCATCTGAGCATGGCCTCAAACAATGAGGGCTTCAAGCTCCCAAGAGCTTCCTCAAACTTCAATGGTGAAAAATCTGCAAAAGAAGTCTTCAACTGCCTGTGAAAATAGTGCCAATGGACTCAGAACGTCCAAAAACCCCTAGCTGGGCTTTTTCGTCACCTCATTTGGCCAAAAAATGAAGAAGTTAGGCCTCCTGCCATTTTTCTCCTTCAAGCTTGCTGTCTCTAGTTCGCCATTTCGCACATGTTTGTGAGTAACTTGGCTTCTGGGCGTTTTCCGTGCCTAAACCCAGCACACGTGCGCATTCCGAAATTGGTGCCAAAATGTCGCACCATTAGCGGAATTAGGGCCCCCAAAGTCGGAGGTGTTGGGTGCATGGGGGCCATATGGCCACGTCCCAGCGCAAAATTAGGCACCCGTTGCCACCGTTCAATGTGTATGTGACAAGTGGATAGGCGCGTGTTTGAACCAAAACTAAACCCAAACTTAAATTCGTGCGCATTCCCATGTAATGTGGTCACATGGATACAACACATGAAACCACAGGCTAAATTGGAAACACCCCCACGCGCGCCATTTACCAAAAGGCTCGGTCATATGTTATACCAATACAACCATGGGCTGGCTCCATTTGGAATGCAACTCCCGCGCCATTTCACAAAGGATCTGGTCGTATGTGCACATAATAGAACCTCGGGTATACATTTGGAACCCCGCGCCATTTAATCGGAGGGCATAACCGTGGCAAAACATTTGAACACCCAGACTCCCGTGCTCACCATCTCCGGAGGGTGGATTCATATGAAACGAGAGTGTGACTGGGGGCTGGGGCTAAGCCCTAGCCCAGACCCCCACGCCAACCACCATATAAAATGAATTCAAATATATTCTTTTACATATGCATTGTAAGAACCAACGCGTGGCGCGTTGGTTGGTAGGACTTTGTTAAAGCGCTTGCCCTGTGGGGAGGTCCATGGTTCGAATTCGGTGGACTTAACAAAATTTTGAACAACCCAATAGCCAATAAAGGGGTGCCACGTGGCAGCCCATGACTGGGCCACGTGGCACCACACCATTGCCCAATAAATGCCATGTGTCGAAACAATAATCGGTCAACTACCAGCTAATCAAAAACCACCACGTCAGCAGGTGCCAAGTCAGCTCTGCCACATCATCGTACCATCATGCCACGTCAACATCCGTACAGACTGTATAGACTGCCCAATCAGCGTCCCTTTTTTTTCCTGTTTGGCGATTCGAACAGATCGCGATATCTCTCGCTCCCGACATATGTTTGAGATGAAACGAGTTGTGTTGGGTTCGTGATGATGAGGGCTACGCTCTCGTTCATTTTGAGGAAATTCTGAGAACGTTGATTTTTGAGCTAAAATTTGACCCTTGGTCCAGATTCTGATCAGATACTTCAACTGATATTTCAACTACAACTTAGGGTTTTATGACGAAACCCTAATTTTTCAAACTTAAAATTGTGAAATCCCAATCCAGGGGATAGATGCGTTGAGCTAAGGCAAGTATGTTGGTGTAGTTAGATTTATAAAAATCCAAACTTTACCCCTTCAAACTTGACCAGCATAATTATGGACTGGTACTTCTGGTATTGGTTTTGGTTTCTTGGTTTTCTGGTACCAATGAAAACTGGGGTTTCACATTTTGAGAGTTCTATCGACCAAAAAAGTGCGTTGAAGGTGCCAAAGTGTTCCCTAGGATAGGGTGCACTTTTCTAGATGATTTTTAGGCTGAAATTCCTCTTCAATAAAAATCCCTAATTTTCTTGTATGACAACAGTGACTTTTTCTTTATCTAGTGAAATATTCTCTCTTCATCTTAGCTCTGATACCATGTTAAGTTTTGAGCTATTATTAGGTTTCTTTTCAATTTAATAGATAACCATAACATAGATAAGATCATTGAGAGAAACACAATCACAATATACACAACATTTATCCTGGGAAACCCTCATGGGGGAGAAAACCCAGCAAAAACTTCCTTAATATAGATAGTCAATACAATGCCAAGAAAATAAACCAAACACTAGATAATATCCTCCATTGAGAAATGCACCTCTCTCTTCCTTCTTCTCCCAACTGCAGCTACCAAACTTGCACATTGAGTGAGTGAATGAGTGAGTGAACAAATGAGGTGTTGTCTTCCTTTATTTATACAAACTGGCAAGTGCTGGAAAGGTGTCTCTTCACTGGACAGGGTTAACTTGTCTTCTTAGTGGTTAAAACCACTTTAATTAGCCTAGGGGCCGACTTCTTAATTTGCACAATATATTTAGGGTTTGACCAATCCACAAAAGGGGATTTGGTCCATTATAATGCCCGACATGATCAATCCACAAAAGGGGATTGATCTAATGAATAATAACTCAATAATAAATAGAATACTCTTTGCAGTTACAATATTTCAACATACACAATGAAATCCAACTCCCCCAACCTCTTGGGGAAGAGATAAAATCACCATAGAGGGATAAGGAGAGGTCAAGTATCTTGGTGCAAGGTTATGTTTTCATTATCTAGCAAGCCTCCCTTTCCTATAATCCTCTTAGCAACACCCACTTTTTATCTAGAAACTCCATTTCCAACACCTCTTTCCTATCTATATGGCTATAGGGTGTATCATTATCCCTATTTGGGCCATCCAAGGAAGAGTATAGTGGCTAAGTTGATTCTTCATGGATTCTTGGAAGAACGCAGACAGTTGGCTTCGAGGCAATGCTAAAGGAGAGACAAGGTTGTAACTTACCTTCTTGATTTCATGTTAATAGAAGAGTTTGTTTTCCCTCTTATCTTGTATCCATTGTATGTTTTTTCTTATTAAGTTTACTTTGAATATGATATATGACATGTATACTCTTTGATCATATAACTACCTTCATAGAAGCTCTTGTATTGAGTCCATTTTACAAGTTGGTTCTAGCAAAGGATCAGCAACTCATCGAAAGAAAGGAGTGGGATCGACTTCAAACGAGAGACTTAAGGTGCACTCTTTCTTCTTTTCCATTCCCTAACTTCTCCTAGTCAAGTAGTTATTATTTTAGTTTTGTGTTCTTGTCCTAGAGGGAAGATCTCTATCTTCTCGATAAAGTCTTGATCTGTTGTGATTTCGACCCAAAATCACGAGGGAAATATCTCATCAACACGAGGTTTCATGTGAAGTAGGTGCCATTTTATATCTCAATCAGCATCATCACTTCTTACTCAAATATGGAGTAGGAAGAGTAAAAAATAAGATAGCTTAATATTTTTCCCGGTGGCTTCTTCTCAAGTTCACATTATCAAAAGGTATAACAGAGCTTCAAATATATGGTGATTCTAAACTACTTACGAATTGGTGTAATAATCAATGCAAATCACAAACCTTGTTCATGCACCTTTACTTGACAAAATTATAGAAGCTAGATCACATTTCCAATATATTTGTTTTAAGCATGTGAAGAGAGAATTTAATATCAAGGCAGACGCATTATCAAAGAAAGTTATAGTGCTAGGGGAAGGTTCCTTAGTAATAAAGGAACACTCTAGAAATTCTATATTTCCAACAATACATCAATTTATACTATGAATTTATATTTCCAACAATACATCAGTTTATACTATGAATTTTGTGTATGTCTAGTTAAGTTAATGATTAACTTGTAAATACATGTTTCTTTTGAGGAGTTTATTTTGATTCAGTTTGGATCTGTAATAACCTGACATGAACTATTAAAAAATAAAGAATCTAAAAAGAATAACAAAACTCAATAATGTATATTTTGATTTCTATTAGGAAATAACAAATATAATAATAATATAATATTTCTATTATATAATATAATAATAACAAATATAAGATTTTTTTTTATCGTGTATATATCCATATGAAAAGTTAAAAAAAAAAAAACTAATATTTTTATACTTATATATTTTTAATAAATAAAAATGTATTTTTCCAAACATCATAAAAAAAATCAAATTAATCCTCCTTAACAATATAATTCAAAATAATTACTCAACCCAAAAGTCTATAAAGTGAGTCTTAATCAACCATATAAAAGTCTATAAAGTGAGCCTTAATCAACCATATAAAGTAAAGTCAAAATGTTAAAAAAATGCAACCATATATAAAAGTCTATAAAGTGAGCCTTAATCAACCTTAATCAACCATATAAAGTAAAATCAAAATGTTAAAAAATGCAACCATCATTGTCATGTTATTACTACCTAACCATAATCTTACTCCACATCTTTCAATTCATCGATGGAACCAACAACTATATGTATGTGTATGGATTGGGTTAATTATTAACCTGTTACAATTTCGACTATGCATTCTTGTATGAGGACAAAATTATAGCTATCGAAGTGGACAAAATTATTGCTCACACATGATCAAAGTAACCGAGAGGGAACAAAATCATAACCCAACATCTATCAAATCAACTCACAAAGACAAAATGATAGCTAACAAATTATCGAACAACTACATGATCGAAAGTAGTTTTGTTTATATCGATGGAAGTTTGTCACAATTAAAGTGATTATATTTTAATTAAAATGATTATATATTAATAAATATTAAAATAAATCTATCATATAAAATTTTATTTTTTTAAATATGGGGTATAAATATTTAATAAAATAAATTATTAAATTTTAATTTTAATAAATTATTAATATTATTAATAATTAAAATTATATTTATTTTTAAAATATTATTAATATATTTTAATTTTTTATATATAAATTTGTTTAAAAAAACTAATTATGTGGATAAAATTTTCATCCATCATTTCAATTTATTTAACTAAAATTATTAAAAATCATGTATTAGTATTTTTTTTTGTTAATAAATATAAATTTATTTTAAAATTATATATAATTATTGATAAAGATTTTACTCTTTCATAATAGAGATGTGAGGTACCGAACAAAAAGGTTAAGGTAAGTCAAGAAACGTCGGCTTAATTCAATCTGATGGGTTTGTGTCAAGGAAAAATATCAAATGATGAGCAAGGTTGAGCATCCCTGTTGATAAGAAAGATGTCGAACCACAAGATTCCAAGAAAGGAAATTGGCATTCCCCCATATCTGGACTAGGAAGCATCAAAAGAGTGAGATGTGGTACCATATGATCAAGAAGTAGAAATCTCACTTAGTCCTTTGACAAAAGCGAGCTAGGCGAACTAGGCGGACGAGGTGGAGACTCGAGAACAACCCGAACTTCCACATCAAGGCAAGCCAGGATTGGACAGAGAAACACTAAATTTATAGAAAACAAAGGAAGCTTGGACTACAATGGTAAAGAAAAAAAAAAACCTCCTTAGTAGCATAGTCATTGGTAACAAGAATTTGAACACTAAATCTAATCGAGACACATATTGTTTTTGTATTTTGTTATATAAGCAATTTGTCAAAATTTTCTCATACAAGAAATTTTGAAATGTAGTTAGCTCTCTTACAACCTCCATTAACATTTTGATATGTTGTAAGCTTTTTTTTGTAACTTTAGATAAATGCTCAAGTTTGATGAAGACTCTATAAACAAGCATTATGCATTAAATGTAATTGGTGGCTTGCCTCGGTTGCAACCTTTTTTATTTAATATAAAATTCATTCCAGTTTTAAAAGTAATAATAGAGATGTAAAGGTTTGTATTCCTAGTTTTACTTTTTTATGGAAGAAGTCTTTCATTTTACTTTTATTGCGCTAAAAGGCACTTTCTGTAGTCCAATATAAATTAGATGTGTAATTCCTTATGTGCTCAACATGGACTTGACATGTGGCATTTAAAAAAATATTAATAACAGAAAAATATTTCAATGTCGACCATAAATAAAAATATTTCAATATATTCATCTTAACTAAAATAGTTCTATATCAACTTTATATAGAGAGAGAAAAAGAGATAGAGTAATTGAAATTAAAAAAATTCTGATTTCATTAATAGGTGTTATCTACCTAGAATGAGGGAGATGTGTAATTGCTTCAATGCTTAATATTATGGAGTTGGCAAATAGGGTGAGTGCACGAAATTGGTGACTGAAAAAGTGGCAAGGGGGTCAGCAGGAATGTGTGTGTATTCCCAGGAACGTGCACGCGTTCCAAACCCTATAGGTTTGGAAGTGCCCGAACCTCCACTCAGCTTGCCACGTAGGCTTAGTGGGAGGAACGTGCCCACCTTCTTAAGAATGTGTGTGCATTCCTAGGAATGTGCACACATTCCTCTACTAAAGTTTTTTTAAAGGGTCGTGGGCATGATTTGTGCTCATTTGCACAAATCACGCTCGTGTTTTTACTCTCATTGAGAAAAAAGAAAGGAACAACAAGGTGAGGATCTTGCCACCATGTCCCAGTCTAGCCAAGTATGTTTGATTTCTTTTATTTTTCTCTCAATTTAGTCATTTCCAATTTACTTTTTTGCTCCCAAGAATTTAAATTAAAGAAATTTGTAGTTTTCTATTATAATTAAAAAACCAACATAATTTACATGTGGTGGCTTAATAAATTGCAACATATATAATAAAATGGAACCAGGAGACAATGTAAACTGCTTAGAATAAAACCAAGGAGAACAAAACCCTAATCCACCACAACCACCTAATGTAAACAATGAAATTGATGAGGGGTTGGTCATATTAAGAACCCTTGAGGAACAATTAAGGGACACTTGAGAGCCTAGCAGAGTCTCCCTAGCCACTTCTTTGGACATCAATGTGAAGTCCATTGCAAGTTCCCAAGGGAAATTGACCTCTATTTCTAATTATAGGGAAAGAATGTATGAGTACTATAGCATTGGTTTGGAAAAAAACCAAGTCAAAGACTTGGGCATTTCAAAACAACAAATATTGACTATTTTTAGGGATCCTAGAAGTGGACAAGAACTACCATTAACCAAGAAAATCCTCTCAATTGACTAGAGCATCCATCCCCAAATTAGTCAAAAATGGATGGATAGGTGGTATATGGTATTTGATAAACCTCCCTGTAATAACAGGGAGGTGCCCTTATATTTTCTAAGAAAATTATGGGTTGAGTTTATTTTGGGTAGGCATGTCAACTACTTTGACATGGGTGACTTCTAGGGGGTGGGTTGAGGTTTCGCACAGGACCGAGAGCATGTCGGTCATGATCCCATCTTAGGTCCTCATCCCTCCAGGTGAAGGCCTGACCCCCCTATCCAACATCCTCCTATTGTAGATAGCTTGCAACAAGTATAACTAGTCATTTCATCATTGACTTGTAGCCTAGTGCAACATAGTAGCTTTGTTGCACTATCTCGGTAGGAGGTGCTTGCCAGTGACATTGATAGAGGGGTTGGAGCTTCAACATGCACAATAGAGTATAGTGAGGAGAGGGCACATGGACATATCAGTTTTCCATGTGAATCTCATAGATTCTCGAGCTACAGGAAGACATGTCATGGGCCTATAGAGCCTAGTGGACATCATAGCTTCATGGAGGAGGTTAGTATCTTAACCCTCCTTATGTTCTGCATCGTTATATATTTAGTTTGTATTTTGTGTATTATATAGGTTTTTTATTGTATGTTGTTTTGCATTTGTTACGTCTAACCAATAGACCCTCTACACTGATGGATGTATTAGTGCCTCGACCCACCAATGATGGAGCGATAATGGAAGCCTTCTCATTGGGTGCACCCCACACACATGTATGTGTCACATTTGATAAATTCACCATCGTCATTTCTTTATGTTATGGCATCCTCAAATTTTTAATGTTCTTGCATGTCTACGAGATTTGGGACTAAGTGATGCCAAGGAATGTCCAACTAGGATGGACAAGTCACATGCATCACATGTACCATGTGTAGAGTTAAATATCATATAATTCTCAAATTTTTTGTGTTTATGTTTTTAAATTTTACTATTTGGTACTAATAGTTCAATATTATTAATATGCATGCAGGATATGAAAATATTTTCTATATAGAGTACTATTGTACTCCCTAGGCACCTGAGCCTTGCTTCTGGGTTACCTTTATCCATGCCTAGGGAGTTGCAATCACTTCTACAGCCTATGGGGGTCTATAGCATCCCACCCCCAACATATGTCTTATTACACGCATCCTCATTGGATTCACACGCAGGCCACCCATCTGCACCACCTCTTCCATCACATCCATCTACAATGGATGTACTTGTATGCCACCCACCCCCACCACCATTTCCATCGGCCCCATCCATCAAGGCTACCACAGTATAGGTTTCCTCGAAGAAGTTTGTACAACCTAATGCTCCATTTTCCACCGAATTTCCATCGAGGCCCAAGATATTCATGGTGAGATAATGTATTGATGATAATTTTTTATGTATCATGAATTTTATTTTACGCATATTTGTTTAATTTTCTTGATTTTATCCTTATAACTAATGCAGGGTGTCATCGCGGAGACATTAGGGTCACGGAGTAGGGTAACACCCTCACGATTGACAGTAGAATATGCGGTGAGTTGTCTTAGTTTAATTTACAAAGTATCATTTTGTATGTCTATTAATCTATTGAGGAAAAAAATGTATAACAATGTTTTTCTTTGTGTAGTCTCCATAACGTTGAAGCACGCCCAGGCCTAGAACCACTTGAGGTGCTTCCTCAAGCAAGAGAAGAAAGATAGATTTCTAGGATGCTCCTGAGGGTGGCGAGGGTGGCAATGGTCAATAATTGACCAACTACTGCCATTTTGTATCTAGACCACCATATAGATGGTTTTTACATTAGGGAACTTGTTTTCTCTTTGTATATTGGGCATGAGGTGCCATTTTGTAAAAAATGTACAATTTAGACGATGTTGAATATATGTGTGTGTGTGTGTACAATTGGGAACGTTTTTTATGAATCTCATTTTTTCTGCATTTTATGTTGATGAATATATAAATTTCAAGGTCTTTGAATTTTAAAATGTATGAACTTTATGTGTATTGATCCCTTGACTTTATTCTAAAGTGATTATAAATACTTGTGTTATGCATTAACAAATATCTTATGGTGGAAAAAATTGTTAAGTGATAAATCCATAAGCAATTAATGGTTCTCAAGTAGCATTGTTTGCTAATCAACCATGGATCTCTACATCATCGATAGATCATTCCTTCTAAATTATTTGCATGAATGTTGTAAATATCCATATTCTAACTCACAACCAACAATATGGACTACCTATTGAATTATCTCCATCTAAATACAATGACAATCCACCCTCAAATAGTGGTAACTTCAAAATATTGTGACCTAAAAAAGGGCATATTACAATACTTTATTATAGAAATATTTTTCTCATTTATCTTCTACATAATTGTAAATCACTTAACAATCTCAGCTCAATGTTATGTCAAATTAACCTCCATAACTAGTACTAGAATTACTCAATTTTGAAGATGACATAAGCTAAAAATTCAATTATGCAAGTACACAACATTTGGACAACCCAAACACTTCATATATATTTAGAATATGAAGTAAATGGACCTACCAATGTCTTATCATAGGTTATTACAAGTTGGGTTCTTCAAACCCTAGCCTTCCCTTGATATTTCCTTGAGAATCCTAGTTGTTAGCTTCTTAGTTGATTCAATCCATAATTTGACCATTTTCTAGGGAACACACATTATTCCCCTCTTTTATGCATGACATGTATAAAATCATTTGATTTATGTGTAACCCTTCATAAATGCCAAAAATACTAGTCAATGACTCATTAATGCACTCATGTTTGTTTAGGTTGTGTACTGGGTATATGTAATTTTTGTTGAACTCGTCAATTATTAATAAAATTCATTCATTCTTCCATGATTTCCACTAAACTTATTGATTTTGATCAATACAATGAGAGAGTTCACATGGAAACTATATCTTAGAATGGGTATCATTTTCCACCTATAAATAAAGGTTTTGAGGTTACATTTCTTGACACACCATAGAAAGTAATGCTATGCTACCAAAATTCCTCCAGGGAGACTTGAAACCATTATTTTTTTCCCTTCACCATCTATGAGATTTTATTGCACATTCTGATCCGGATTTTATGAGCAGAACGAAATGAATATAGATTATTAACAGGTTCTTAACACAAAATAACAGAGATACAGTAAAACTGGTTTTCTATTCAATAACGAAATAAGCTGAAACTGTAAAATGCAGCAGAAACAAGCTTGGTGGAATGGTGGTGGCTTATCTCTGAGAAGAGATGTGATGGTTGTGTGCATTCACAAGAAGAAGATTGCAATGAGGCTCTGAAGACATTTTTATAATAAACAATAATTCCAAAAACCCTAGACATCCAAAAACCTAACCCTAGGAGATGAAGCGCCAAAAGTCATTTGGGCCCCGTTTGGGTAAGTTAGTACATCAACTTCCCAGGGTCGTAACGTTTTCATACTATCTCCATTTTAGGCGTGTGATAACCCGTTGGAAAGGTATCATCAAGGAGATTCATTTTGGGGGCTCAATCATGCCTTTATCTGTCCTTGAGAAGCTCGATCCCGAAAAAACCTTCATTTAGGTCCTCAAAATGGCCTCGGAAGTTAAAACTGCTAAAAATAGTAAATTGCCAAAATTGTCAGAAAATTGTTTTGATCCAGTTGGAAAAGGTGGGTGGCCATCGATATCCATATGGATCACATTAGTATCCAATTTTTGTGTTAGATCACACAAGGAGACAAAGGACCCTCCCAAACCTAATCCCACAAACTTGTTCATGTCATTTACATGCCATGTCATTGTCATGCCTTGTCAAGCCATGCCATGGCATGCCACTACCATTTCCATGCCATGACGTTTCCATGCCATTTCCATGCATTTCCATTCCATTTCCATGGCTTGCCAAGCCATGCCATTACCATGCCTTGTCATTTCATGTCATTGCATCCCATTTCCATGTCATTTCCATGCCTTGTCATGTCTTTCCATGTATTTTATATTCCTTTCCATGAAAATTCTATGTCTTTCCAAGCCAATGCTATGCCATTTCCATGCCTTGCCAAGCCATTTCCATTGTCATGCATTTCCAAGCCAATGCTATGCCTTGATGGTTGTGGAGCCTGATTGGCTTCTTGATTCAGATGTTTGTTTCAGCCGTGTTTGGACCCCATTCCCTAACGAGGGGTGTGGGGGTGATTTTGCCCCCACAATTGTCGCCAGGGGGGTCTAGGGGGAGAGACAATTTTTGTAGCCCCCCCCCCCCCCCTAATGGAGGATTCGGGGGTAGCTCCCCTGAATGGAAATTTTGGGAAAGTTTTCCTTGTAAAATATTGTAATTTCATAGTCAATCTGGACCGTTCATTATAAGGTCGTAGATCTGACGGTAGAAGTTATTTTAGGGTTTTTTTCCCTAGAAGGAAAACATCTTTTATGAGGGAATTGTATTGCGGCTGTGTATTATTTCCAATATTGTATTATGAGAGAGGAGATTGTGAGAGCAAGAAGAGGAAGTTACAGCGGGGGTGTTGTAGGTTGTATACCTTAATTTTGTTGGATAGTAAAAGGGAAGGACCTGGAAATTTCTCTAGTGGATGTAGACCACACTGGGTGAACCAAATATATCTATGTCTTTATTGTATTGTGTATCTTCTTTATTATATTTCCACATTTGTTTTATTTTATTTCTCTGCGGTCTTGTTTTTATAACAATGCCTTGTCATGCCAATGTTATGGCATTGGCATGCCTTTCCAATCCATGCCATGCAAATGCATTTCCATGCCTTGTCATTCCATTCCATTGCATCCCATTTCCATGCCATTTTCTTGCCTTGCCATTTCCATGCATTTCCATGCCATGTCATTGCCATGCCTTTGTCATGCCTTGCCAATCCATGCCATGGCATGTCATTTCCATGCCTTGACATGCCTTTCCAATCCATGCCATGCCATGTCATTGTCATGTAGATTCACATGTATTGTCATGTATCTTCCCATTTTAACATATACAACAATAAATATAAATTTCCATAACATTATACAAGGAAAAATTCAAATCAAAATGTTGATCACAATGAAACAAGAGTAACAAAAAAATAAACCTTTCTCATCCCAAGAAATAAAATAAAAATTTTCTAGGTACATATGACTTAAATTTATATCACAAAGTTCATTTCCATCCAATGAAGTGTTTATAGCATTTTAAGTGTAGGTGAAAAATTTTGCATGTCTTTCCAAGCCATACTATTCCTTGTCTTGCCTTGAATTTCCATGCCATGTTGTGCCTTTCCTTTCCAATCCATACTGTTATCACTGAAATTTCGTCAGCACATGGTTACAAGAACTCAACATCGTCAAACAATAATAAAGTCATTCATGGCCATGAATTAATCTCACAGCATTCAAAAAGGGAAAAAAACTATACAAAGTAGTGAAAAATTGAAGAGCGCTTTACAGAAGTTGGGCGCGCGTGCACATGCGCGGAACTGAAACGTAGCATGCACGCATATGCGCACGATGCGCGGCTGTTAGCGCAAAAATCTACGCACCTGTTAAACGACGCATTTATTGAAGTGGTCGGCCTCCCAACCACTTATGGATCAGCTCCCAAGCCGATTTGACCCTCAAATCTGAGCTCAATCCGAATGGTAGGCTGGTCAAAGACCTAATAATACCCTAAATGGCCTCTTTTCACACTACAAAGCAGTTAAACAAAAGCCCAAAGCAATGCTATAAAAAGCCATGAATGCACCTCATTTTCTCAAGGAATTTCAAGTAATGTTATGTTGCCTATATTTTTTTAAGGACTCCATCCTTGACAAGAGCACATTGGCACCATTTCATTGAGCAATACACCTCTCCATTGAGTGGATTTGCAAGGAGTTCTTTCATCACCATTTTCATTTTCTTGTTGTAAGGAGAGCAAGCTTGTGAGGGTCCAAGAGCCTTCCCTTGGAGGAAGA
Source organism: Picea engelmannii (assembly GCA_009831015.1). NCBI lineage: Eukaryota > Viridiplantae > Streptophyta > Pinopsida > Pinales > Pinaceae > Picea > Picea engelmannii. The sequence continues at coordinate 39,738 of ML798391.1, read as the reverse complement.
AGGGACTCATAGTCCCCTTTCTTCTTGGTGCTTTGATTTCATCAATAGATCAGCCTAAAAATATTGGTGACATGGGTCTTTTTGTGTTTGTTATCTCTATGTCCCTATGCTTATGATTTTAGTTTGTATTAGTTTAAGTCTTGCTTATAGTTTTGTTTTTCTTTCTCTAACTCTTTCCTCTACAACTGTCATGCTCAGCAAGACCCAACTGGGCATGTAAGCACCTCTTATTTTCTCACCAAGGTGACGATAAGGGTGCAACAGATTGGCGACTCCACTGGGGAAAGGTATCAAATTCCTACCTCATTTGGGTTTATTTTGCTCTTCTTTTAGTTTGTTTAACTTGTAGGTGCACTAACCGGCCTAGGCCGACCTGTCAACCATCCAATTCAAAGGAGAATTGAGAGAAATCCATCCATATTTTCTTTCTCAACCATTTGTTACAGGTGCGCAGGTATTTTACCCCACAGACGTGCATCGTGTGCGCATGCGCTTAAGTGACATCCTTTCTCTGCGCGCATGTGCTTTCTGACTCATCAATGTTCGCGCGCCTGCGCTCTATGCGCCTCTATCTTCACTAGGGGCCGCGCATTTGAATAAAATTTCACATTGTAAGTTGTTGGGATGTGGGGAAGGCCATTTTCCTTCTTAAAAATGATGTTAAGCATGCTCTAAACACTGCACCACACTTAGTCCCCTCATCATATAAAGGGGTTAGTCAAACACACATAGGCACTTAGGAGGATAAAAATCAATTTCCCTTATTTTCTCTTTGCCACATGGATGGCTTGTTTTGACTTACAATATAAGGTGAACATCAATTTTAATCACATCTAAACTTACATTGGGACTAGAAATTGAAGTAACAATCATTTAGTATGCTCTTCTCTCGCGCCTCCAAGCAATCTTGAGAATCAGAAAAAGATTGTAAAACAATTTCATCTCCCTTAACAAAGTTTAAAAACCTTTAGGAGAGGACAATGACCCTTCTTGGGACCCCTCTTAGTTTTCTTTTTCAAACATATCTTAATATTGTAATGGGCCCATACATGCCCACATGCTACAAAGATAGGATAGTGTTTGGAATGGTGCTTTCTTAGATCAAAACACTAGGAAAGTTTAAAGGTTTGTAACGGGCCCATACATGTCCACATGTTCAATCTAGGATAGTTTCAAGATTTTCTAGATTACATCACCATAGGGAGTTAAAGGATATTAATGTACCCACATGTCCACATGCTAGCTTCCTAGGGCTTTTGAATTACGCAAGGTTGTACCAAAGGCATTTAGCTAAATAGGTAATCAAACTCTTGTAAGGACCAAGCGAAGTCCACATGCAGCAAGGTGACATCTAATTAACTAAAAAATGGCACACTTTCACTCACACACAAAAGTCACTTATCACCCACATAGCTTATTCTTGAAACGTGTTACGTGGAGGTCTAAGTAAGTTTCCTCCAAAGGGATTCCGAAAATACCCCATCTTTTCTTGACGAGACTATCCACTCCCATTTATAAAATCAATGAGGTTGGTTTGCACCCCCAACCTCTCAAAACAACTACATCTAAAATCTTTCTAAAAACTCACTAAGGTTTTCCTCCACAGGAGGTGCCAAAAGAATTTTTTTAGTCTAGGTAGGATTTCGGGGATAGGCATCCAAATAACTCCCTGTTATCTGGTTCTCACATTATCAAAACATAGAGGTTGTCAAATAGGGAACTTAAAATCCTCCAAGTCAAGTGTTCCAATCACCATAAGGCAGGGAGATACCCATGAAGGGTTGAAGGCCGAGGTCCGATTGTTCTGTGCATCCCCCCTTGAGGCACCCACCTCTTGGACGGGATCCAGCCCCTGGCCCATTTCTTAGGCCGAAAATCTAAATGCCGCACTTTGACCGAGCTACCTAGTGACCAACTTTAGGACATCTACCCAGGTGGCAATTGTGGGTTGCAATTGCACCTTGATTGGATTTTGTGTGGCTATTGGGAAATATCGCCAGCTCTTTCGGGATATGCCCCCTTTACCCCTCATTATAACTAGTTATTTCATCCTTCACTAGTTTCTCTTCCAGTGACTTAAGACCCCACTGTTGAGTACTATTGGAAGGTCCAGTGTTACTTGAGAGGAAGGACGTTACGTCTTCTAGGATACGAGCATTTGTTTTATTTTGATTCCCCCACGCGGACAAAAACCACTTACCCACATTATTGATTCTTTCTCATTTTATGTATGATGCACATCTGATTACAATTTGATTTGGATATATATATTATGTAAACATTCAAACGCAAAGGATTTTGTTTCTGTATTTCTCTCACCACTCTTTGCACATATTCACACAGCTAGTCAGACATCATAGGGGAACCACAGAACCCCCGTCGTTCACGACGCTTGCTCAACCTCCCTCCTATCTTAGGGGGGGTATCTGGTCGTGTCCACTCATCGGCACCTCCTTGACACACTCATGTGAGTTCTACTATCTTAGGATCAACTTTGCTTGGTTCTACATTACTTGGGTCTACTTCCCAAGGTCATCCATTCACTCGCTCTCCTTTACACGAAAGCGGAAGACCCACTGTCTCTCAAGGAGGAAGCACCGACCCACCTAGCCCCCATCAAGGGTCGAGTTCACAACACACTATGGCCGGAGCTAATCCTCCCCCCCCCACTGCAAATGCCATATTTGGCCTCTCTCAACATATCGGATCTCACCAAACTTACCAATGATCCTATATTGCATGACCCCACATGGCCTGCAATGCCAACTAAACTACCTTCAGACATACCAAAGTTTGAAGGAAAGGTAGGCGATGATCCTGCCAACCATGTCATGAACTTTCATCTTTGGTGCTCTTCCAATAGAATTATGGATGACTCCATCAACTGCGATTATTTCAATGCACACTCACTGGCCCATCGGCTAAATGGTATGTCAAAGAAAAATCAGGGTCCCATGCGACCTTTGAGTCATTGGCCAAAGCATTCTTGACCTTCTTCCAACTACCCATTCGCCACGACAATGGTCTAGAACTACTGTCTAACTTCAGACAAACCTCAGCCACACACATCGCTGACCACATTCACGCGTGGCATAGGCGACGTAGTTTGTGTAAAGCGGAAACCACCAAGCAACAGTGTCTCGACTAGTTTCTTAGATCACTTGTCTCTCTCATTGGAAAAGATGTAGCTTCCACCTTCCCTCAATTGGAAGAGGAGGCCATCAGCAAGGCCCAATAGTATGACCTCATCTACACACAGTCAGGGTACTTATACACGGTACTTCCTGATCTTCCAAAACCTGTGCCATTTGGCCAAGACAAACCTAGGATGTCTCACTCAGCGAACGGACTAATCGGTGCCACCACACACCATGGTCCACAACCCCAACCACCACCAATGTATGGAACACCTCAATACCCACCGGCATACGGGGGAACTTCTTATTACCCCCCACCCCCTTATCAACAACCATACCCTGTTGCTATACCTCCACCCATTAGTGGACCACCATCAACACCCCCCATACATCCACCTATTCCCACCAACAATGGTACTCCCTCAACATCAGCTTATAGTACTAGTGAAAGCACGACGCCTTCCTATGTACCTTATGGATCGGTACCACCACAAAATCCATACTTCCCATTTCCTGGTCCTCCACAACCCATGGCTCCCCCACATCCTCATGTGGGGGTAAATTTTGTTCAACCCTCTGCTACTCAACAATACAAAAGTTTTGAACAGTTGAATACATCCAACCCAACTCATCCATTGAACAATGCCAAGAAGAAAGGACAGAACAGGAATAATAACATTCCAAGTCAAGGAGGGCATCCACCTCAACAAAATCAACTGGCTTGGGGCAACCAGAACCAAGGATACCACAACCCCCAAGGGGGCATTAATACCAATATACCACGCCAAGGGAAGCACAACAATATTCAAACTACCTTTCCTTGTGCTATATGTAATGAGTATGGACATTATACTCATCATTGCCCCCAAATTCCTGACCTCCAATGGATGAGGGCATCTAGGCACTCATAGGGCCCTCTGACACCATCTACCCCTCAGTAGCCCCACAAAAATACGTGAAACAACCCCCCCCAACCGCACTACAGAACCCCATTCCATACCAAGGTATGATGACTACTCAACAAATGATCAACCCTACACCACCACAAATGGGGCAATATGCAACCCCAGGTACCACTCAACCCAGGGATTCAGTTGATCGCAGTATCTTCCTCACCAATGAAGAAGTCCTTCTGCAAACTCGTAGTCGTCAATATGGTATGCCTCTTGACTCTAACTCAACCACCTCAGACACACGGCCAGTTACCACAGGACAACCATTGATGATTCCACGTCCTAACGCAGAACCCATTCCTCGCATACCATGTATGCCTTTACGATGGAATGTACATAACCCTCATGCAAAGGCTGCTCATAATTATAGTTTGGTTGATGACTTAGCCCAGTCTCCCGCAGCCATATCTGTGTTGGAGGTCCTCCAAACCTGCCCATCACAGAGAAAATCCTTGCTTTCTACCTTGGGGGCAATCGACACAGCTGACACCCAACTGATCACATTCGATTCAGATAACGGAGAACCACGTCTTCCTTCCAAAGTAGCCTTCCAGATACCAGTTAATATCTGGAACACCACAGTTTATCGGTGTATCATCGATGAAGGTGCATCTACCTACATCATGTCTAAAGACATATGGCAGAAAATTGTCTCCCCTGAGCTAGTACCCTCTACCATCACCCTTCGAGCTTACGACGGTCGACCAACATCTTCCAAAGGGCTTTGTCAAAATGTCCCCATAGAACTTGGGGGAAAAACCATCCTCATTGACATTGAAGTTATCGATGCCTAGCTTGATTACAATATCCTGTTCGGACGCAACTACATGTATGCTATGAAGGCAGTCGCCTCTTCTGTGTTTCGTACGATGATGTTCCCCCATAATGGGAATATCGTCACTATCGACCAACTTACACATTATGAGCCTAACCATTCCGCCAAAATTGATAACATCCTCACCCTTGTTCATGTTAGCACGAATGATTTTCCAGTTGCCAACAATGGCCCTAGATTATTCCACGACCCACCCATGGTGGGCACTTGTCAGGGAACACCACCATTCCTAAACCCATCTTTTTCAGCACAAGTGTGTGTAGTTTTCTCTAAAGGAACTGACATGGAGGATACCCTTCCTTCTAGGGAGGCTTCTATCATATCTGACATCCCACTAGTCGCAGAGCTCCCCCCTCATGAGCCTCCTGCCAACTCGTCGACTCCACCAGTTCATGAGTTCACCTCTCCCCAGGGCCATATCCCAGTTTGGGAGACAGTTCCCCAAGCCATTACTCAAACCCCCTTCTTTTACCCTCCACCAGGCATACAAGCTTTCCAAGTAGCCACAACACTTACTCTCCCTAATATGGTGTTGGAAATTCCAGTTTGGTACTTACATCCACCAGCGATGGTTCCTCAACCATCCCTTCCACCCCAGATGGAAGGAATCCCAATGATAATTCCCATACTTACTCCCACCATACCCTCTACACCCCCAATCACTAACCCCCCTGCCACAACTGGGGGCAGGAGAAAGAAGAAAGAGCCCACAGCTCCACTTCCTCCATGCATCCCACCACCTTGCGCTTATGTGAGAAAGACGGACACCCAACCCACAGATGCCCATCTATACCTGAGTTACGGAACCTCATTCCACTCAATCCAACACCATCACCATTCACCACTCTAGCAAGCACTGCCGCTACCTCCCCTAACTCAAGTAGCAAAGGGCCGCGAACCAAATTTGTCGGCACCATATGTTTCAATTATGACCATTATACACACCATTGCCCATCTATCCCATACGTCCGCCACACATTAGCCGTGGTATGCCACACATATCTTCCTGAGTTTCCTCCAAAACTCCATACCAATGCTCCTACGAATGTGATTTATTATACTTCTTCATCAATCCTCGAGCAAAGGGGAAGTACATGTCCTCCCCCCAAACAACCACCCAATCGCCCATAGTATCGGTGAACTTGGGATGGCATTATGGGCCCACCGTCCATATCTAAGCCCTTTTCCCCACTTTCATTTTCTTTTTGTACCCGAGTCCCTAAGCTCTGTTTTTCGAACCATTTTCGGCCACTTACACAACCATTTTCGTCGGGTAATCATTTTCATTATTCCCTGGCGGTGCATCTTTTCATAACACACTTAGGTACGCATGCTCATATTCAAAATTATCAAATAAATGCTCATATCTTCGATTATTTTCAGATATTGTTCACTTCGGGTATTTGGTTTTCATGTGTGCAAGTATTTGATCATCATACATCAACACAACCCTTTCAGGTATATACTCAGAACTGACATGTAGTCTTTCTCGTTGTATCACATTTACATTTCCAGTCACACCCTCTGATATTGGCCTCTAGGATTCCCATTCCGGGCTCTGCAGTACCCATGCCTCTATTTTGCATCTTCGATACTGTTACCTGGTAGCATTCTTACCCACATGAGTTGTCCCATTCATAACACCTTTTGGCACTTTTGACACTCATGTTGTTCTTCATTACCCTTTAGGGATGGGAGTCCCGATAGTCTTTCATCATGTCACGAATCAACCACATACTCCTTCTCCTCATTTTGCAAGCTTTCCCACATGGACTCCCAGATTATCTCTTTACGGTTCTATTTTTAACCTGCACCTCCGCAATATCATGAACCCTTCATTTCATCCACAATCTGTTTTCCCATCTGCGAACCTACCTTGATTTCACCTACCTTATACAGAAACTCACCAATGGGGCCCCCACCCCTCGTCAGTCTTCCAAGCACATTATTCCCTACGTGAGCCACCCATATCACACTGGGGCACCCGTTTTTGTATCTGTACATTTCTCCCCAATTATTTGTTATTTATTGTACAAACGCCTTTATTTCCAGTCATTACATTCTCTTTTTTGTCGTCACCTTTGGCAACTTGCTTACTTCCTTTTAGCCACACGCAACCCATGTCACCCTTGGTTGGAGCATTACTTATCATCTACCCTTGTTGGCATCGTCCATATCTTCAGAGTACTCCACAGGTCACTTACCTCTACCCTCTGAATTTGTTCACCTTGTCCCGCCTCTGGCACAACTTCTCCCCGGTCTTGTCGTCCCCCTAACAATCGACCTTGTTACACGGTTGCGGCCACTTTTTATCTCATACATCCTCCAACCCCGGGCAGTCTTGAGTCTTCCCGCTTCTTGACTTCGTCCATTTACCTCTGCCACTTCCTCACCTCAGTAGCTTCCACGAATCCCTTTGCTTTTGGGAGTCGCATTCCCCTTTTGTCGACATCAGCACAATTTTACAGAAGGGAGACACTATCTTGATTCTCATTCCCCATTCAATGAGAGGTCTCGGACGGCACAGGGTGAAACCCCATTGCTCCCTGCTGTCATTGGCCCCCATAACATTCGACGCCAACACTTTCTCATGTTACGGTGGGTCTTACTTTGCGACTATTGCAGTTAGTTCTTTTATTCGCCGAAGACTTCTGAACTTGGCAGGGCTATCAATGCCCACACCATCGCTGCTACTTATTACCGTGATCAATGCCTACTATTCAGAGCATGTTCATTTGCAGAATTGTCTTCTTCCTCTATCACGACCGCCCCCAAGGGCACTGCAGTTGTCTACACCAACGCTTTCATCATCTTTTTTCAGAGTTACATAACACGAGCATGGGGCATGCCCACCTCGTTTGTACGTAGTTGTATATTTTACACACCTTATGGAAGGTCAGGTCCTACCGGTTCCTTTCTCCTCCAACGGATTGCTCTGCACGATCCCACTATTTCTCTATCTTACAACAACATTCTCAGTAGAAGAAACATTGATGGATTTCGGCTATACGTATGCTCCTAACCTCATCCATCAGGGGGCATCTGTTATCACTGAAATTTCATTAGCACATGGTTACAAGAACTCAACATTGTCAAACAATAATTAAGTCATTCATGGCCATGAATTAATCTCACAGCATTCAAAAAGGGCAAAAAACTATACAAAGTAGTGAGAAATTGAAGAGCGCTTTACAGAAGTTGGGCACGCGCGCACATGCGTGGAATAGAAACGTAGCATGCGCGCATACGCGCATGATGCGCGGTTGTTAGCGTAAAAATCCGCGCACCTGATAAACGACACATTTATTGAAGTGGTCAGCCTCCCAACCACTTATGGATCAGCTCCCAAGCTGATTTGACCCTCAAATCTGAGCTCAATCCGAATGGTAGGCTGGTCAAAGACCTAATAATGCCCTAAATGGCCTCTTTTCACACTACAAAGAAGTTAAACAAAAGCCCAAAGAAATGCTATAAAAAGCCATGAATGCACCTCATTTTCTCAAGGAATTTCAAGTAATGTTATGTTGCCTATATTGTTTTAAGGACTCCATCCTTGACAAGAGCACATTGTCACCATTTCATTGAACAATCCACCTCTCCATTGAGTGGATTTGCAAGGATTTCTTTCATCACCATTTTCATTTTCTTGTTGTAAGGAGAGAAAACTTGTGAGGGTCCAAGAGCCTTCCCTTGGAGGAAGAAGGGACTCATAGTCCCCTTTCTTTTTGGTGCTTTGATTTCATCAATAGATCAGCCTAAAAACATTGGTGACATGGGTCTTTTTGTGTTTGTTATCTCTATGTCCCTATGCTTATGATTTTAGTCTGTATTAGTTTAATTCTTGCTTATAGTTTTGTTTTTCTTTCTCTAACTCTTTCCTCTACAGCTATCATGCTCAGCAAGACCCAACTGGGTATGTAAGCACCTCTTATCTTCTCACCAAGGTGACGAAAAGGGTGCAATAGATTGGCGACTCCGTTGGGGAAAGGTATCAAATTCCTACATCATTTGGGTTTATTTTGCTCTTCTTTTAGTTTGTTTAACTTGCAGGTGTACTAACCAGCCTAGGCCGACCTGTCAACCATCCAATTCAAAGGAAAATTGAGAGAAATCCATCCGGATTTTCTTTCTCAGTCGTTTGTTACAGGTGCATGGGTATTTTACCCCACAGACGTTGATCTGGATTTATGTAGGAACA
>ML798391.1:0-24306 GCA_009831015.1 Picea engelmannii | reverse complement strand
AGAGCCCAACTAGGCATGTAAGCACTCACTTTTTTCTCACACATCGACGAAAAGAGTGCAAACAAGGCCCATACATGCCCACATGCTACAAAGATAGGATAGTTTTTGGAATGGTGCTTTCTTAGATCAAAACACTAGGAAAGTTTAAAGGTTTGTAACGGGCCCATACATGCCCACATGTTCAATCTAGGATAGTTTCAAGATTTTCTAGATTACATCACCACAAATGGGGCAATATGCAACCCCAGGTACCACTCAACCCAGGGATTCGGTTGATCGCAGTATCTTCCTCACCAATGAAGAAATCCTTCTGCAAACTCGTAGTCATCAATATGGTATGCCTCTTGACTCAATCTCAACCACCTCAGACACACGACCAGTTACCATAGGACAACCATTGATGATTCCACATCCTAACGCGAAACCCATTCCTCGCATACCACGTATGCCTTTATGACGGAATGTACATAACCCTCATGCAAAGGCTGCTCATAATTATAGTTTGGTTGATGACTTAGCCCAGTCTCCCGCAGCCATATTTGTGTTGGAGGTCCTCCAAACCTGCCCATCACAGAGAAAATCCTTGCTTTCTGCCTTGGGGGCAATCGACACAGCTGACACCCAGTTGATCACATTCGATTCAGATAACGGAGAACCACGTCTTCTCGCCCAAGTAGCCTTCCAGATACCAGTTAAGATCTGGAACACCACAGTTTATCAGTGTATCATCGATGAAGGTGCATCTACCTGCATCATGTCTAAAGACATATGGCATAAAATTGTCTCCACTGAGCTAGTACCCTCTACCATCACCCTTCGAGCTTACGACGGTCGACCAACATCTTCCAAAGGGCTTTGTCAAAATGTCCCCATAGAACTTGGGGGAAAAACCATCCTCATTGACATTGAAGTTATCGACGCCTAGCTTGATTAAAATATCCTGTTCGGACGCAACTACATGTATGCTATGAAGGCGGTCGCCTCTTATGTGTTTCGTACGATAATGTTCCCCCATAATGGGAAGCTCGTCACCATCGACCAACTTACACATTACGAGCCTAACCATTCCGCTAACATTGATAACATCCTCACCCTTGTTCATGTTAGCACGAATGATTTTCCAGTTGCCAACAATGGCCCTAGATTATTCCACAACCCACCCATGGTGGGCACTTGTCGTAGAGTCCCCCCCTCATGAGCCTCCTGCCAAATCGTCGACTCCACCAGTTCATGAGTTCACCTCTCCCCAGGGCCATATCCCAGTTTAGGAGACAGTTCCCCAAGACATTACTCAAACCCCCTTCTTTTACCCTCCACCAGGCATACAAGATTTCCAAGTAGCCACACCACTTACTCTCCCTAATATGTTGTTGGCAATTCCAGTTTGGTATTTACATCCACCAGCGATGGTTCCTCAACCATCCCTTCCCCCCCAAATAGAAGGAATCCCAATGAAGATTCCCATACTTACTCCCACCATACCCTCTACACCCCCAATGACTAACCCTCGTGCCACAACTGAGGGCAAGAGAAAGAAGAAAGAGCCCACAGCTCCACTTCCTCCACGCATCCCACCACCTTGTGCACTATGTGAGAAAGATGGACACCCAACCCACAGATGCATATCTGTACCTGAGTTACGGAACCTCATTCCACTCAATCCAACACCATCACCATTCACCACTCTAGCAAGTACTGTCGCTACCTCCCCTAACTCAAGTAGCAAAGGGCTGCGAACCAAATTCGCCTGCGCCATATGTTCCGATTATGGCCATTATACACACCATTTCCCATCTATCCCATACGTCCGCCACACATTAGCTGCGGCACGCCACACATATCTTCCTAAGTTTCCTCCAACACTCCATACCAATGCTCCTGTGAATGTGATTTATTATACTTCTTCATCAATCCTCGAGCAAAGGGGAAGTACATGTCCTCCCCCCAAACTACCGTCCGATCACCCATAGTATCGGTGTACTTGGGATGGCATTATGGGCCCACCGTCCATATCTAAGCCCTTTTCCCCACTTTCATTTTCTTTTTGTACCGGAGTCCCTAAGCTCCATTTTCCAAACCATTTTCGGCCACTTACACAACCATTTTCGTCGGGTGATCATTTTCACTGTTCCCTGGCGGTGCATCTTTTCATAACACACTCAGGTACGCATGCTCATGTTCAAAATTATCAAATAACTACTCATATCTTCGATTCTTTTCAGATATTGTTCACTTCGGGTATTTGGTTTTCATGTGTGCAGGTATTTGATCATCATACATCGACACAACCCCTTCAAGTATATACTCAGAATTGGCATGTAGTCTTTCCCGTTGTATCGCATTTACATTTCCAGTCACACCCTCTGATATTGGCCTCTAGGATCCCCATTCCCGTCTTTGCAGTACTCAGGCCTCTATTTTGCATCTTCTGTATTGTTACCTGGTAGCATTCTTACCCACATGAGTTGTCCCATTCATAGCACCTTTTGGCACTTTTGACACTCATGTTGTTCTTCATTACCCTTTAGGGATGGGAGTCCCGATAGTCTTTCATCATGTCACGAATCAACCACATACTCCTTCTCCTCATTTTGCAAGCTTTCCCACACGGACTCCTAGATTATCTCTTTACGGTTCTATTTTTAACCTGCACCTCCGCAATATCATGAACCCTTCATTTCATCCACAATCGGTTTGCCCATCTGCGAACCTACCTTCATTTCACCTACCTCATACAGAAACTCACCAATGGGGCCCCCACCCCTCGTCAGTCTTCCAAGCACATTATTCCCTACGTGGGCCACCCATATCACACTGGGGCACCCGTTTCTGTATCTGTACATTTCTCCCCAATTATTCGTTATTTATTATACAAACGCCTTTATTTCCATTCATTACATTCTCTATTTTGTCGTCACCTTTGGCGACTTGCTTACTTCCTTTTGGCCACACGCAACCCATGTCACCCTTGGTTGGAGCATTACTTATCATCTACCCTTGCCGGCATCATCCATATCTTCAGAGTACTCCATAGGTCACTTACCTCTACCCTCTGAATTTGTTCACCTTGTCCCGCCTCTGGCACAACTTCTCCCTGGTCTTGTCGTCCCCCTGACACTCGACCTTGTTACACGGTTGCGGCCACTGTTTATCTCATACATCCTCCAACCACGGGAAGTCTTGAGTCTTCCCACTTCTTGACTTTGTCCATGTACCTCTGCCACTTCCTCACCTCAGTAGCTTCCATGAAGCCCTTTTCTTGTGGGAGTCTCGTTCCCCTTTTGTCGACATCAGCACAATTTTCCAGAAGGGCAACAATATCTTGATTTTCATTCCCCATTCAATGAGAGATCTCAGACGGCACAGGGTGAAACACCATTGCTCCTTGCTGTCATTGGCCCCCATAACATTCGACGCCAACACTTTCTCATGTTACGGTGGGTCTTACTTTGCGACTATTGCAGTTAGTTATTTTATTCACCGAAGACTTCTGAACTTGGCAGGGCTATCAATGCCCACACCATCGCTGTTGTTTATTACCACGATCAATGCCTACTATTCAGAGCATTTTCATTTGCAGAATTGTCTTCTGCCTCTATCACGACCGCCCCCGAGGGCGCTGCAGTTGTCTACACCAATGCTTCCATCATATTTTTCAATAGTTACATAACACGAGCATGGGGCATGCTCGCCTCGTTTGTACACAGTTGTATATTTTAAGAACCTTATGGAAGGTCATGTCCTACCGGTTCGTTTCTCCTCCAACGGATTGCTTTGCACGATCCCACTATTGCTCTATCTTACAACAACATTCTCAGTAGAAGAAACATTTATGGATTTTGGCTATACGTATGCTCCTATCCTCATCCATCAGGGGGCATCTGTTATCAGTGAAATTTCGTCAGCACATGGTTACAAGAACTCAGCATTGTCAAACAGTAATGAAGTCATTCATGGCCATGAATTAATCTCACAGCATTCAAAAAGGGAAAAAAACTATACAAAGTAGTGAAAATTTGAAGAGCGATTTACAGAAGTTGGGCGCGCACGCAAATGCGCGGAACAGAAACGTAGCATGCGCGCATACGCGCACGATGCGCGGCTGTTAGCGCAAAAAGCCGCGCAGCTGCTAAACGGTGTCTTTATTGAAGTGGTTGACCTCCCAACCACTTATGGATCAACTTCCAAGCCGATTTGACCTTCAAATCTTAGCTGAATCTGAATGGTAGGCTGGTCAAAGACCTAATAATGCCCTAAATGGCCTCTTTTCACACTACAAAGAAGTTAAACAAAAACTCAAAGCAATGCTATAAAAAGCCATGAATGCACCTCATTTTCTCAAGGAATTTCAAGTAATGTTATGCTGCCTATATTGTTTTAAGGACTCCATCCTTGACAAGAGCACAATGGCACCATTTCATTGAGCAATCCACCTCTCCATTGAGTGGATTTGCAAGGAGTTCTTTCATCAACATTTTAATTTTCTTGTTGTAAGGAGAGCAAGCTTATGAGGGTCCAAGAGCCTTCCCTTGGAGGAAGAAGGGACTCATAGTCCCCTTTCTTCTTGGTGATTTTATTTCATCAATAGATTAGCCTAAAAACATTGGTGACATGGGTATTTTTGTGTTTGTTATCTCTATGTCCCTATGCTTATGATTTTAGTTTGTATTAGTTTAATTCTTTCTTATAGTTTTGTTTTTCTTTCTCTAACTCTTTCCTCTACAGCTGTCATCCTCAGCAATACCCAACTGGACATGTAAGCACCTCTTATTTTCTCACCAAGGTGACGAAAAGGGTGCAACAAATTAGCGACTCCGCTGGGGAAAGGTATCAAATTCCTACCTCATTTGGGTTTATTTTGCTCTTCTTTTAGTTTGTTTAACTTCCAGGTGCACTAATTGGCCTAGGCCAACCTGTCAACCATCCAATTCAAAGGAGAATTGAGAGAAATCCATCCGGATTTTCTTTCTTGGTCGTTTGTTACAGGTGCACGGGTATTTTACCCCACAGACGTAGGATCACACACTCCTGTGAGTGCTACTATCTTAGGATCAACTTTGCTTGGTTCTACATTACTTGGGTCTACTTCCCAAGGTCATCCATTCACTTGCTCTCCTTTACACGGAAGCGGAAGACCCACTGTCTCTCAAGGAGGAAGCACCAACCCACCTAGCCCCCATCAAGGGTCGGGTTCACAACACACTATGGCCGGAGCTAATCCTCCCCCCCCCCACTGCAGATGCCATATTTGGCCTCTCTCAACATACCGGATCTCACCAAACTTACCAATGATCCTATATTGCATGACCCCACATGGCTTGCAATGCCAACTAAACTACCTTCAGACATACCAAAGTTTGAAGGAAAGGTAGGTGATGATCCTGCCAACCATGTCATGACCTTTCATATTTGGTGCTCTTCCAATAGCATTATGGATGACTCCATCAGACTGCGATTATTTCAACGCACACTCACTGGCCCATTGGCTAAATGGTATGTCAAAGAAAAATCAGGGTCCCATGCGACCTTTGAGTCATTGGCCAAAGCATTCTTGACCTTCTTCCAACTACCCATTCGCCACGACAATGGTCTAGAACTATTGTCTAACTTCAAACAAACCTCAGCCACACACATCGCTGACCACATTCACGAGTGGCGTAAGCGACGTAATTTGTGTAAAGCGGAAACCACCAAGCAACAATGTCTCGACTGGTTTCTTAGATCACTTGTCTCTCTCCTTGGAAAGGATGTAGCTTCCACCTTCCCTCAATTGGAAGAGGTGTCCATCAGCAAGGCCCAACAGTATGATTTCATCTACATACAGTCAGGGTACTTATACATGGTACTTCCTGATCTTCCAAAACCTGTGCCATTTGGCCAAGACAAACCTCGGATGTCTCACTCAGCGGACAGACTAATAGGTTCCACCACACACCATGGTCCACAACCCCAACCACCACCTATGTATGGAACACCTCAATACCCACCGGCATACGGGGGCACTTCTTATTACCCCCCACCCCCTTATCAACAACCATACCCTGTTGCTATACCTCCACCCATCAGTGGACCACCACCGACACCCCCCATACATCCACCTATTCCCACCAACAATGGTACTCCCTCAACATCAGCTTATAGTACTAGTGAAAGCACGATGCCTTCCTATGTACCTTATGGATCGGTACCACCACAAAATCCATACTTCCCATTTCCTGGTCCTCCACAACCCATGTCTCCCCCACATCCTCATGCGGGGGTAAATTTTGTTCAACCCTCTGCTACTCAACAATACCAAAGTTTTGAACAATTGAATACAGCCAACCTAACTCATCCATCGAACAATGCCAAGAAGAAAGGATGGAACGGGAATAATAACATTCCAGGTCAAGGTGGGCATCCACCTCAACAAAACCAACCGGCTTGGGGCAACCAGAACCAAGGATACCACGACCCCCAAGGGGGCATTAATACCAATATACCACGCCAAGGGATGCACAACAATCTTCGAACTACCTTTCCTTGTGCTATATGTAATGAGTATGGAAATTATACTCATCATTTCCCCCAAATTCCTGACCTCCAACGGATGAGGGCGTCCATGCACTCACAGGGCCCTCCGACACCATCTACCCCTCAATAGGCCCCACAACAATACGTGCAACAACCCCCCCAACTGCACTGCAGAACCCCATTCCATACCAAGGTATGATGACTACCCAACAAATGATCAACCCTACACCACCACAAATGGGGCAATATGCAACCCCAGGTACCACTCAACCTAGGGATTCGGTTGACCGCAGTATCTTCCTCACCAATGAAGAAATCCTTCTGCAAACTCGCAGTCATCAATATGGTATGCCTCTTGACTCTAACTCAACCACCTCAGACACACGGCCAATTACCACAGGAAAACCAATGATGATTCCATGTCCTAACGCGAAACCCATTCCTCGCATACCACGTATGCCTTTACGATGAAATGTACATAACCCTCATGCAAAGGCTTCTCATAATTATAGTCTGGTTGATAAACTAGCCCAATCTACCGCAGCCATATATGTGTTGGAGGTCCTCCAAACCTTCCCATCATAGAGAAAATCCTTTCTTTCTGCCTTGGGGGCAATCGAAACAGCTGACACCCAGCTGATCACATTCGATTTAGATAACAGAGAACCATGTCTTCCTGCCCAAGTAGCCTTCCAGATACTAGTTAAGATCTGGAACACCACAGTTTATCGGTGTATCATCGATGAAGGTGCATCTACCTGCATCATGTCTAAAGACATATGGCAGAAAATTGGCTCCCCTGAGCTAGTATCCTCTACCATCACCCTTCGAGCTTACAACGGTCGACCAACATCTTCCAAAGGGCTTTGTCAAAATGTCCCCATAGAACTTGGGGGCAAAACCATCCTCATTGACATTGAAGTTATCGACGCCTAGCTTGATTACAATATTCTGTTCGGACGCAACTACATGTATGCTATGAAGGTGGTCGCATCTTCTATGTTTCATACGATGATGTTCCCCCATAATGGGAAGATCGTCACCATCGACCAACTTACACATTACAAGCCTAACCATTCCACCAACATTGATAACATCCTCACCCTTGTTCATGTTAGCACGAATGATTTTCCAGTTGCCAACAATGGCCCTAGATTATTCCACGACCCACCCATGGTGTGCACTTGTCAGGGAACATCACCATTCCTAAACCCATCTTTTTCAGCACAAGTGTGTGTAGTTTCCTCTAAAGGAACTGACATGGAGGATACCCTTCCTTCTAGGGAGGCTTCTATCATATCTGACATCCCACTAGTCGTAGAGCTCCCCCCTCATGAGCCTCCTGCCAACTCGTCAACTCCACCAGTTCACAAGTTCACCTCTCCCCAGGGCCATATCCCAATTTGGGAGACTGTTCCCCAAGCCATTACTCAAACCCCCTTCTTTTACCCTCCAACAGACATACAATATTTCCAAGTAGCCACAACACTTACTCTCCCTAATATGGTGTTGGCAATTCCAGTTTGGTATTTACATCCACCAGCGATGGTTCCTCAACCATCCCTTCCCCCCAAAACGGAAGGAATCCCAATGACGATTCCCATACTTACTCCCACCATACCCTCTACACCCCCAATCACTAACCCCCCTACCACAACTGGGGGCAGGAGAAAGAAGAAAGAGCCCACAGCTCCACTTCCTCCATGCATCCCACCACCTTGCGGACTATGTGAGAAAGATGGACACCCAACCCACAGATGCTCATCTGTACCTGAGTTACGGAACCTCATTCCACTCAATCCAACACCATCACCATTCACCACTCTAGCAAGTACTGTCGCTACCTCCCCTAACTCAAGTAGCAAAGGGCCGCGAACCAAATTCGCCTGCGCCATATGTTTCGATTATGGCCATTATACACACCATTTCCCATCTATCCCATATGTCTGCCACACATTAGCCGCGGCACGCCACACATATCTTCCTGAGTTTCCTCGAACACTCCATACCAATGCTCTTGCGAATGCGATTTATTATACTTCTTCATCAATCCTCGAGCAAAGGGGAAGTACATGTCCTCCCCCCAAACTACCGCCCGATCGCCCATAGTATCGACGCACTTGGGATGGCATTATGGGCCCACCATCCATATCTAATCCCTTTTCCCCACTTTCATTTTCTTTTTGTACCGGAGTCCCTAAGCTCCATTTTCCGAACTATTTTTGGCCACTTACACAACCATTTTCGTCGGGTGATCATTTTCACTGTTCCCTAGCGGTGAATCTTTTCATAACACACTCAGGTACGCATGCTCATGTTAAAAATTATCAAATAACTTCTCATATCTTCGATTATTTTCAGATATTGTTCACTTCGGGTATTTGGTTTTCATGTGTGCAGGTATTTGATCATCATACATCGACACAACCCCTTCAGGTATATACTCAGAACTGGCATGTAGTCTTTCCCACTGTATCGCATTTACATTTCCAGTCATACCCTCTGATATTGGCCTCTAGGATCCCCATTCCCGGCTCTGCAATACCCACACCTCTATTTTGCATCTTCGGTATTGTTACCTGGTAGCATTCTTACCCACATGAGTTGTCCCATTCATAGCACCTTTTGGCACTTTTGACACTCATGTTGTTCTTCACTACCCTTTAGGGATGGGAGTTCCGATAGTCTTTCATCATGTCGCGAATCAACCACATACTCCTTCTCCTCATTTTACTAGCTTTCCTACACAGACTCCTAGATTATCTCTTTACGGTTCTATTTTTTACCTGCACCTCCGCAGTATCATGAACCCTTCATTTCATCCACAATCAGTTTGCCCATCTGTGAACCTACCTTCATTTCAACTACCTCATACAGAAACTCACCAATGGGGCCCCCACCCCTCGTCAGTATTCCAAGCACATTATGCCCTACGTGGACCACCCATATCACACTGGGGCACCCGTTTCTGTATCTGTACATTTCTCCCCAATTATTCGTTATTTATTGTACAAACGCCTTTATTTCCAGTCATTACATTCTCTTTTTTGTCGTCACCTTTGGCGACTTGCTTACTTCCTTTTGGCCACACGCAACCCATGTCACCCTTGGTTGGAGAATTACTTATCATCTACCCTTGCCAGCATCGTCCATATCTTCAGAGTACTCCGCAGGTCACTTACCTCTACCCTCTGAATTTGTTCACCTTGTCCCGCCTCTGGCACAACTTCTCCCCAGTCTTGTCATCCCCCTGACACTCGACCTTGTTACACGGTTGCGGCCACTGTTTATCTCATACATCCTCCAACCATGGGAAGTTTTGAGTCTTCCCGCTTCTTGACTTCGTCCATGTACCTCTGCCACTTCCTCACCTCAGTAGCTTCCATGAAGCCCTTTGCTTCTGGGAGTCGCGCTCCCCTTTTGTCGACATCAGCACAATTTTCCAGAAGGGCGACAATATCTTGATTCTCATTCCCCATTCAATGAGAGATCTCGGACGACACAGGGTGAAACACCATTTCTCCCTGCTATCGTTGGCCCCCATAACATTCGACGCCGACACTTTCTCATGTTACGGTGGGTCTTACTTTGCGACTATTGTAGTTAGTTTTTTTATTCGTTGAAGACTTTTGAACTTGGCAAGGCTATCAATGCCCACACCATCGCTGCTGCTTATTACCGCGATCAATGCCTACTATTCAAAGAATGTTCATTTGCAGAATTGTCTTCTGCCTCTATCACGACCGCCCCCGAGGGCATTGTAGTTGTCTACACCAACGCTTCTGTCAT
Organism: Picea engelmannii; assembly: GCA_009831015.1. Classification (NCBI taxonomy): domain Eukaryota; kingdom Viridiplantae; phylum Streptophyta; class Pinopsida; order Pinales; family Pinaceae; genus Picea; species Picea engelmannii. The sequence continues at coordinate 14,004 of ML798391.1, read as the reverse complement.
ATTTTTTCAGAGTTACATAACACGAGCATGGGGCATGCCCACCTCATTTGTACACAGTTGTATATTTTACGCACCTTATGGAAGGTCAGGTCCTACCGGTTCCTTTCTCCTCCAACGGATTGTTCTGCACGATCCCACTATTGCTCTATCTTACAACAACATTCTCAGTAGAAGAAACATTGATGGATTTCGTCTATACGTATTCTCCTAACCTCATCCATTAGGGGGCATCTGTTATCACTGAAATTTCGTCAACACATGGTTACAAGAAGTCAGCATCGTCAAACAGTAATGAAGTCATTCATGGCCATGAATTAATCTCACAGCATTCAAAAAGGGAAAAAAACTATACAAAGTAGTGAAAAATTGAAGATCTCTTTACACAAGTTGGGCGCATGTGCACATGCGCAGAACATAAACGTAGCATGCATGCATACGCGCACGATGAGCGGTTGTTAGCGCAAAAAGTCGTGCACCTGCTAAATGGTGTCTTTATTGAAGTGGTCAGCCTCCCAACCACTTATGGATCAGCTCCCAAGCCGATTTGACCCTCAAATCTTAGCTCAATCCGAATGGTAGGCTGGTCAAAGACCTAATAATGCCCTAAATGGCCTCTTTTCACACTACAAAGTAGTTAAACAAAAGCCCAAAGAAATTCTATAAAAAGCCATGAATGCACCTCATTTTCTCAAGGAATTTCAAGTAATTTTATGTTGCCTATATTGTTTTAAGGACTCCATCCTTGACAAGAGCACATTGGCACCATTTCATTGAGCAATCCACCTCTCCATTGAGTGGATTTTCAAGGAGTTCTTTCATCACCATTTTCATTTTCTTGTTGTAAGGAGAGTAAGCTTGTGAGAGTCCAAGAACCTTCCCTTGGAGGAAGAAGGGACTCATAGTCCCCTTTCTTCTTGGTGCTTTGATTTCATCAATAGATCAGCCTAAAAACATTGGTGACATGGGTCTTTTTGTGTTTGTTATCTCTATGTCCCTATGCTTGTGATTTTAGTTTGTATTAGTTTAATTATTGCTTATAGTTTTGTTTTTCTTTCTCTAACTCTTTCCTCTACAGCTTTCATGCTCAGCAAGACCCAACTGGGCATGTAAGCACCTCTTATTTTCTCACCAAGGTGATGAAAAGGGTGCAACACATACCATGCCTTCCCATGCCATGCCATGTCATTTCATGCCTTGCCTTACCATTTCATGCCTTACCTTTCATTGTCTTTACATGCCATGTCATTCCATGCCTTGCCTTGCCTTGCCTTGTCATGCCATGCCATGCCATGCCTTGCCTTACAGTGTCATGCCTTTCCTTTCCATTGCATGCCTTGCCTTTCCATGCCATGCCTTTTAATATCATTCCATGGCATTCCTTTCCTTTCCATGACATGACATGCCATGCCATTTCCATGTAATTTCCATGCCTTTCCATGCCATGTCATTTCTATGCCATTGCCATGCCTTGCCAACCCATTCTATGCCATTCCTTTCCATTCCATGCCATTGCCACACCATTTCCATGCATTTCCATGCCATGCCATTGCCATGCCTTTCCAAGCCATTCCATGTCATTCCCATGCCTTTCCTTGCCTTTCCATGTCATGCCTTTACATGTCATGCCATGCCATTTCCATGCCATTTCCATGCCCTTCCATGCCTTGCCAAGCCATTCAATTCCATTACCATGTCTTTCCATGCCATGCCATGCAATTTCTTTTCCTTTCCATGCCATTCCATATCTTGCCATGCCTTGTCATGTCATGCCTTTCCTTGTCATTGCATGCATTGTCTTGCCATTCCATGTCTTTCCATGCCTTTCCTTTCCATGACATGCCATTTCCATGCCTTGCCAAGCCAATCCATGCCATGCCATTTCCATTCCATGTAATTTCCATGCCTTTCCAAGCCATGCCATGCCATGTCATTTCCATGACTTGTCATGCCTTTCCATTGCATTCCATTTACATGCCATGTCATTTTCATGCCTCACCAAACCAATAAATGATATTAACTAAGTTACAACTAGAAAAATATAACATCCCTTAAAACAAGTGATCATTAAATGAAAGGGGGTTGAAAATCTAAGGCTAAACTAGGGTTTAGATAAAAAAAATGTTTGTTGAAATGCAAGATGGCACATAACATCCCTAGAATATTCAATACATCAAGCCCTAAAGGGATGAAGCATATGACATAAATATAATAAAATGTGTCAAGGTGTATTCTAAGGGTGAAATTTGATAACTAAACCCTAGACATCGATCTAACAAGGATGGAAATCGAGGGTAAGTCCTAATCTAACCATGAAATTAAGGGTTTCAAGACAAGGTTAATTCAAGAAGAATACAAGATAACATTCAATAGCACCACTTTGATAAAACATTTATTTAATACATTCAAAAAATAGCCATCCACAAAACTTGAAAGAATGACTTAGACCTAGATCTAGACCTATACCTATATCTAGACCTTGCCTTTCCAAGCCATTCCTCGCCTTGCCATGCCATGCCTTTCCTTTCCATGGCATTCCTTGTCTTGCCTTCACTTTCCATGCCATGCCATTTCATGCCTTGTCTTGCATTGCCTTGCCATGTCATTTCATTTCCTTTCCTTTCCATTCCATTCCATTGTCATTGCCATGCCATTGCCATGTCATGCCAAGCCAATAAATGATATTAATTAAGTTCAAACAAATCAATGGGAAGTCCCAAACACCACAAATCAATAAGGAAACTATAGTTGTTATAAAATTTGTGATTAAGATGGTTAACTTCAGCAATATGACAAGCTGCACCAAGAAAAATATAACATCACTTAAAACAAGTAATCATGCAATGAAAGGGGGATAAAAATGCAATCCTAAACTAGGTTTTAGACAACAAATTCTTGTTGAAATGGAAGATGGAACATAAAAACCCTATAATATTCAAGACATCAATCCGTAAAGGGCTAAACATTATGACATAAATGTAATAAAAGGTGTCAAGGTTTATTCTAAGCGTGAAAGATGACAATTAAACCCTAGAAGTCAAGCTAACAAGGTTGGAAATCGAGGATAAGTCCTAATCTAACCACGAAATTGAGGGTTTCAATGCAATGTTAATTCAAGAATAATACAAGGCATGGAAAGCCAAGCCAAGCCAAGGCACAACAAGGCATGTCATGGAAAGGAAAGGAAAGTCAAGGAATGTCAAGGCAAGGAAAGCCAAAGCAAGGCAACACATGGCATGGAAAGGCATGGCATGGCATAAAAAGGAAAGGATATGCATGTCATGGAATGGCATGGCAAGGCAAGGCATGGAAAGAAAAGTGAAGGCAATGTCAATCCTTGCCATGCCATTCCTTACCTTTCCTTACCATGCCTTTCCTTTCATTTCCATGGAATGATATGCCTTTTCTTTCTTGTCCAAGTCGTGCATTTCCATTCCTTGTGATGACATGCCATGTCATGCTTTGCCTTTCCATGACTTTCCATGCCTTACCTTGTCATTTCATACCTTACCTTGTTATGCCTTACCCTCGCATGCCATGACTTGCCTTGCCTTCACTTTTCATGCCATCCCATGCCATGTCTTGCCATTCCTTCCCATGTCTTTCCTTGCCTTTACAAGAAATGTATTGCCTTGCCATGCCATGCCTTGTCTTTCTTTCACATACCATCCCATGCCATTCTGTTGTTATTTCATTGACCGAAAAACCATTTGTTGGAGGTTCTCTGGCACTATGGTTTTTCTCAATGAGGCATAGTGCAATTTCTGAATGAGAGGTATGTTTTCAAGAACATTGTGTAGGGAAATTGTGGGTAGTGTAGTAATGTGGGCCTTGGAAAAACAGACATGCAAGAGCTTATAGAACTCTGTTATGCCGCTTGGTTTGGATTTTATGCCCATGTACCAAAGTGTCGACATGTCCCTGAATGGCTTGAGGAGGTGAGTTTCAACTCACGATAAAATCAAACCAGGACTCGGATGGATGAACCGTCAGTTGCATTATATCTGGGGTATCAGGTTTCAGCTAGTGGAGCCCATACATTGTCATTCTATACCGAAAAACCATTTGTTCGAGGATCTCCGACACTAGGTTTTTTCTCAATGAGGCATAGTGCAATTTTTGAACGAGAGGTTGAAGGATATGTCAACACTATGCTAGGAAATTGTGGGTAGTGTAGCCATGTGGGCCTTGGAAAAATAGACATATGGGAGATTACGAAACTTTTTTATGCTACTCGGTTTGGATTTTATTCCCCTAAACCAAAGTGTCGGCATGTCCCTAAATGGATTGAGGAGTCGAGTTGCAACTCGCGATAAAACTCAAATCAGGACTTGGATGGATGAACCGACCGTTGCATTGGATTAGTGGCATTAGGTTTCATTTATTGGGGCCCATCCATTGTGATTCCATTGACCGAAAAATTATTTGTTGGAGGATCTTCGACACTAGGGTTTTGTTCAATGAGGAATAGTGCAATTTTTGAATGAGAGGTATATTTTCAAGAACACTGTATTGGGAAATTGCAACCATTGTAGTCACGTAGGCCTTGGAAAAATAGATGTGTAGGAGGTTACGAAACTCCTTTATGTTGTTCGGTTTGTATTTTAAGCCCCTGGACCAAAGTGTCAGCATGTCCCTGAATGGCTTGAGGAGGCCAGTTGCAACTCGCGATAAAACTCAAATTGAGACTCAGATGGATGAACCGTCGATTTCATTGGATTTGGGGCACCGAGTTTCAACGAGTGGGACCCATCTGTTGTCATTCCATTGACAAGAAAAATGTTTGTTGGAAGATCTCTGGCACTAGGGTTTTTCTCAATGAGGCATAGTGCAATTTCTGAACGAGAGGTCAATTTTCAAGAACACTGTGTTGGGAAATTGCAACTAGTGTAGTCACATGGGCTTTGGAAAACAATACGTGCAAGAGCTTATAGAACTCCGTTACGCTGCTCGGTTTGGATTTTATGCCCCTGGACCAAAGTGTTGACATATCCTTGAATGACTTGAGGAGGCGATTTGCAACTCATGATAAAACTCAAACCGGGACTCGGATGGAAAAACCATCGGTTGCATTGGATCTAGGGAATCAGGTTTCAGCTAGTGAGGAACATCTAATGTCATTATATTTTTAGGACAACCGTTTGTTGGAGGATCTCTAGCACTAGGGTTTTTCTCATTTCTTATTACATATGTTTTTCAATTTAACACCTTGTTAGGCTAGGCATGGCAAGGCAATGCATGGCATGGCATGGAACATGAAGGCAAGACAAGGCATGGCATGGAATGTGAAGGAAAGGTAGGGTATGGAAAGAAAAGGAATGGCTTGGCAAGGAAAGACAAGGCATGGCATGGTAAGGTAAGGCATGACATGGCATGGAAATGCATGGCATGGAATGGTATGGAAAGGCATGGCATGACATGAAAATTGAAGGCAAGGTAAGGCATGGAAAGGAAAGGCATGACATGGCATGGAAAGGCATGGCATGGTTTGGAAAGGAAACACAAGGCAAGGCATGGCAAGGAAAGGCATGGCATGGCAAGGCAAGTCAATGCGAGGAATAATAAGACAAGGCATGGGATGGAAAGGCAAGGAAAGACAAGGTAAGGCATGGCAAGTCAAGGCAAGTGAAGGCAAGGCATGACAAGGTAAGACAATATAAGAAAAGACAAGGCAAGGCATGGCATGACATGGAAAGTGAAATCAAGACAAGGTGTTATAACCCTAATTTGCACTAGACATGCTTACCTAACATCAGGCCATATCAGATTCCTTCTTTGCCAAGACACTACTGGACAACTCTTCTTAAAAACCCTTTTTATAAAAACCCATGTGCCCTACTCCATTACTGCACACGTGTACATGCTAGCTTACCCAAGACAACCCGCGTGTACTTACAAAAGCATGGAAAAAGGAAAGTTGTTGACGGAACACACAACTTTGGGTAAGTTAACTAAACCTTTCGTCCATGCATGGTCGGTCACTCGACCAAATACCTAGCTTCTTCTAGCCTATAAAAGAAGGGTTAGGGGTCCCATTTGAAAGGAGGAGAATCATAGTAAAGAAACTATACCCGGTTGAGCATTCCCTTTGTCTCAACCTTTAGCCATACTTGTGCAAAGAGAAGTATAGAGAAAAGTAGTTGGAAGACAGTGGAAGAAGAGCCCAGGACCAGGATTGAGGAGCAGTAGTCGACTTTATCATTGTAAGGTATCATTGTGAAGTTAATAAAAGAATTTTTTTTCCCGTCCCGCCATATGAGATTGTTATTATTGGAATATTGATTGTATTATTGATTAAATCTCTAACCCGTTAGTTCATAGATCAAATGCATGTGGAGTTATTTGTTTGTCTTTAGTGAATGCAGGTCAGCATTGGGAGGAGAGTTGCAGTCAAAGAACAACCAAGCACGAAAAGGGATCGACATCAAACATGAAAAATAAGGTACATCAACTTAATCTCTTGAGCCTTGTATTTACATATGAGTAATGGGGTTTAGGCATGGGATGATGGTAAAAAGTAAGAATCTTTAGGTCATTTCTACATGCATGATAAAACCCTTAGTGCTAGTCCGTAGGAGGGATTTCCCACCCACAACACAAGGCATGGCATGGCATGGCAAGGAATGGCATGGCATGGAATGGCAAGGAAAGGAATGACAAAAAAATAAAAGACATGGCATGGAAAGGCAAGGCATGGCATGGAATGGAATAGATAGTGAATGTAAGGAAAGGCATGGCAAGACATGGCATGGCATGGAAAGGTGTGGCATGGAAAGGCAAGGCAAGGCATGGAAAGGCAAGGAAAGTCATGGCATGACATGGAAATGCATGGAATGGAAAGTAAATACATGGCATATCATGGCATGGAAAGGCAAGGCATGGGATGACATGGCATGACAAGGCAATACATGACAAGGAATAACATAGCATGGCAAAGAAATGCATGGCATGGCAAGTGAAGGAAAGGGAAGGCATGGCATGGCATGGAATGGAAAGGAAAGGAAAGTGAAGGCAATGTAAGGCAAGGTAAGGAAAGTGAAGGAAAGTCATGGAAAGTTAAGGCAAGTGAATGCAAGGCAAGGCAAGGTAAGGCATGGCAAGTTAAGACAAGTGAAGGCAAGGCATGGAAAGGTAAGGAAAGGAAAGTAAAGGCAAGGAAATGCATGGTTTGACATGGCATGGCGTGATATGGCATGTCATGTGAAGGCAAGGTAAGACATGGCATGGAAAGGCAAGGCATGGAATGAAATGGCATGGAAAGGCAAGGCATGGGATGGCATGGAAAGTGAAGGCAAGGTAATTCATGGCATGGGAAGGAAAGGAATGGCAAGGCAAGGCATGGCATGGCAAAGCATGGCAAGGAAATGAATGGCATGGCATGGCAAGGAATGGAAAGGCATGACATTTCAATGAAGCAAGAAAATAATACCATAACAACCATAAAGTAAAGCCAACATTTCAATAATTCATAAATCTAAAATATTTTTTCAATTATTCCTTTTACATACCTATGGTATTTCAAGTAGACTATCAGGATCACTTCTAATACTGACGATCTCCATTAACTTCTCGTTCTCAGAGTAAGGTAAGAATTAGCATACCTTTGATGAGTTCTTACTTGGAATTGTTTGTAGTTGGAGGTTTGTACCAACAACCAAGTTTGTAAAGTGGTGTACGACTTGACCTGGTTTATAATATTGAAATACATAACCACCTTTCTTTCATGTTCTTTCATCCTATGTCAAATATTCTCCTTTAATAACCATCGACCCAATCAAAAATTCAATGCCATTGGAGTCTATTATTGATCGCATGAGGGTTTGTTTTCCCTCTAAGAAACGTGCCAACAAATAATTAGTTCCCCATTCATTATCTCTCGAGGAAACCACTTCATATATGTGCCCTGAAAAAAATGGAGTCCCAACATGTGAGTCCACTAAATGACCAAATCATAAAACATTAGTGCTAGTTATTCAAAATTTAATAGAAGGTTTCAACAAACCTAGTAGTACAAGATCTGAGACATGATCATAATCAACTGAAATAATTGATTGGTCCTCCTCCAACTGGGATAATTCCATAGTTATATGTTGACCAATGGGGAGTGATACACAATCCCATCTATCAACCCATTATGTCAATTCAAAATCATCCCATTCATTACTACTACATGGAACACAAAAACAAGAGAGTTTTCTCGTCCATATTTCAACTATTGCATTATCTGATGTTCTAACTGAATGGAATCCATGATTTCCCTGAATTGTTTTGCATTCATACCATTGTGATCGATCTACATCGACCACCTCCCAAAAATATATATGTACATGTCCTTTTCTATGTGATTGGTCTTCACGGGTTCCTATTCCCTCTTCCATTACTGAAGAACTTCAACAATGGATTTCACATCTCGAATGAGGGAAGTAGTTGTGAACTTCATTTCTTGCCTCTGTAACACTCTTTTTATGCATGCACCTGCTCCATCATGCTCCCCTTTCCTACTCTTGAACTAAAAATAATTCCAAATGTGTGGTACCTTGAGTTTCTTTTTGCAACATAAACAACCATTGAAATACATGAGCATATTTTAACTGGCCCGCACAACCATCTGACAAAATCTAATGTTGATCCATCTGCATGTTCTTCTTCTTAAGGTGGTTTTAAAACAACTGAAAGCAATGTTGTATGTAGGCTAAGTCATGGCACTGATCATCACTTACGTAGAAGTGGCATTCCTTCAATATAACTCTATTTTCTTCGCTACTATCCATCCCATGCCTGTATGTGATATGGACCATTATGTTGACCTATTATGAGTGATAATATTGGCTTTGAATCTCATTTTGTAGTTGAAGGGGGTAGGTCTATGCAAAATCAACCATTGATAACATAGTACCAATGGGAAATGTATCTCTTCATATTCTAAAATGCTTATCCTTCCATCTAGCCACATGGACATGATGAACACGATGTCGTGTCTTTTCGATGAAGTCCTTCATGAAGTCACATACTGTACTTGGGAAGTCACCAATTGTATATTTTTTCTTTATTGTCCTCCATCAATATCATATGCGACATATTTAAAGATTTGCAAGGAAACCTCCCTCCTCCCTAATTCATACTCATTGCTTACATGGATGCACTTGCTCAGTAATGGCATTCCATCGCAACTGGGGCATGTCCCATATAAGAAATTTTTTTAATAAAATGTACAACCCTCTAGTCTTGTACACAAGATGTTGTGAATAAAGTCTCTAGATGACGACGATGAAAATATAACTAAGCATTCATGTAAAAGGGCATTATGCAAAACACGATATGTGTGTGTGTGTGTGTGTGTGTGTGTGTGTGATAATAATAAGCATACACAATGTGATATATACAACAACATGTGTTATGAATTGTGTTTATTTGAACATACCAAGGCTTGCATTTATGGAAAGGTCTTTGGCCCAAGTTAAGTGCACTATGTATTGTCTTGAATCTCTTATACAATTATGTTTGTGTAACGTCAAGAAAGTGTTTAATATGGGGTTCACAACCCCTAGATCCCCTTCTCAATTTTAGTACATCGTTTTGGTTAGAAGAAGGCCTAATGTTCTCATGCCATAAATCATGTACTAGTCCCTTAACTACTCCAATTAACTTCATGTTAGAATGAGGTAGTCTACCAGTGAAGGCCCACAAATCTGTTGGGCCACATTTTTCAAGGCTATCTCATCTATGAGAATACGTTAGAATGGTTTTGACATTGAATTTCATGAGGCGTGATGTTTGTTGTACCAAAGGATATTTTCTTGTGATCTTGCTAACAATTGATTATGACAAGACACATCGATAACATTGTAGTCTTTAGAACAAGATTTCTTACCAATTCTTTGAAAATAATCTACAAGGTTTCTAACAATATGATGACTTGTTTCTAAACTTTTGACTGTTTTAATGCCTAAATTCATCCTAACATCAGTCAAACTTCTATATTTTAACACAATGAAAAATAATTGACATTTAGCAGCACTAGATTTTGGTTCAAAATCTTCTTTAATGATTTTATAAGAATGATAATGAATAATACAGTTAGGCAACTTACCTTCAAGTGATGCTAGACCACTTTCATGGACCTGAATGTGTTTAGGATTTCTTCACTGCACAGTGCTCAATCTAGGTAGGGACGATGAACCCCTACTCTAGCATTCCTGACCTCCCTGTTGTGGGGTTAACAATGTTGCAATTATTTCCCCTTCAATCACTGGCAGATCAAGTCTGGGAGGAGAGTGTACATGGGATTGACTAGTTTTTGAATGTTTGATTGTCCAACAAGAGGTTGCACCACAAGAACTTCTTCACCACAATGTTGTATACAAGTTGCCTCTCTAATTTCATCCATTGTATAATTAGCTCCAAGCAAATCCTCCATCATCTGGTCGTCCACAACAAGATGTCTTGATGAGATACTAGATGGATTGGGCTCTACTGAACTCTTATGTTTTGCTTGTGGTGATGGAAGAGAAACAACAATGACATCTATTTCGCTAGAAATTGGATTGGTCCCTTCTGAAAGAATATGCTTTGACATATGTAACTTTTCATTTTCTCTTTCTTCCCCTACCTTTTCAATCGGTTTCTCTTTTCTCAAGGACTTTCTTTCCCAAATCCTTCAGTTCCTCATGTTTAAAGAGACGAATTTCCTTCCAAACACCCCAAGAAGACAAGAAGACAACAAATTTTTCTTGGTATTACACAAGAAGACAACTAACAATTCAAATTCCAATTGGATAAATTTGTCTTGGGATTACACGACTAACAATTTCAATTGGACATTTTTTTCTTCAAATTCCAAGAAGACAAAAACAACAATTTCGATTGGACAAATTTGTTTTCCAATTCTAAGAAGATACAAACAAAAATTACAATTCCACTTATTTTTCTTCCAATTCTTCCCACAATGGTATCACAATAGCACAAAATTGTCTATGAATCAAACATCAATACTAAAATAAGAAAAAACATGCATGTGCGCACTATTTTTGTGTTTAGATGTCGAGAAATATGTGTTGGGCTTGAGATAGATGAGGTAGTGTAGTGTGCTTGGCACTAAAAAATGACCAGTAGGAACATTTGTGTGTTCCTCCTAGGCATAAATGAACAACAACTACAAGTCTATCAAATCACAAGAGCACGTGCGCGCTCTTTATGCAACAGATATAGAATTTATTATAGACCAAACGTATTTATGAATAAATATGTATAGGGGTATGGAGACAAATAGGACCTAATGGGTTAGGATTAAAATTGTTTTCAAGCATAGAGCAATGGTTAGAGCACCAAGATGTGGGTCGTGTGGGTGCAAGGGTTGTGGGGCCTTTAATAAGAGGTATATGCATAGTGCACTCAGGGCTCGAGTGTGGAGGGAATTAAGGATTGAGTATATGTTATGCCTAGGATTAGATGGAGCTAGGGAGGTCTAGGTCATGGTATAAATCTATCTCTAACTCTATGTCGTGGTATAGGTCATGGTCTACGTTTACATCATGGTCTACGTAATGGTCATTATATAGGTCTAGGTCATGGTCTAAGTATTTCCATGTTTAGGTCTAGGTCTAGGTCTTGACATGTCTAGGTCAAGCCCATTTATTTCCTTGCAATGTAGGGAGGGAGGGTGTACAGAGAGGAAGAAAGAGAGTGTGAGAGGGGGAGAGGGGAAGAAAAAGAGAGTGAGAGATAGTGAGGGGCAGGGAGGGTAGAGAGAGAGTGAGAGTGAGAGGAAGGGGGGGGGAAAGGGTAAAGGGGGTTCGATAGAAAAAAATAGAGAAATGTGGGTAGAGTGGGGGAGAGAGAGGGAGAGGGAGAGGGATACAAGGAGTGAGTGAGCGAGGGTTAGATGCAAGAGGTAAAGAGAGAAGGGGGGTAAATATGGATTGTTTGAGAGTGTGACAGGGTGGGAGAGGAAGAACAAGAGGGGGGGGGTAGAGAGAGAGGTGGGAGAGAGAGTGAGAGTGAGACTAGCAACAAGGAGAGAAAGAAATAAGTGGTATATGCAGGAGAGAAAGAGAGGAGAGATAGTGGGAGGGAGGGACAAAGGGGAAGAGGGAGGGGAAGAGAGACAAAGAGAGAAGAGGAGACTTGGAGGGGGGGAGAGAGAGGGGGAGATATTTGAAGAGGGGGGATATAGAAAGGGAGTTGAAAACTAATTGCGAATAAGGAATATCGAATCCACTAAAATATTATGCTTATATTAAAATTAAAAAGTAGAGTCAACGTACCAAAATTATCATTAACCCATATGAAAAAATTATTAAACCATAGGTGAACGGCCATATCCATAAAATATCATTATTAAACAAGAGGTATAGGCATACTGCACTTAGGGCTTGGGTGTGGAGGGGGTTAAGGGTAGAGTATAGGTTGTGCGTAGTCTTAGATGGAGCTAGGGGGGTCTGGGTCATGGTCTAGGTCTAGTTCATGGTCTAGGTCATGTTCATGTTCATATAAGTACTCATATACGTACTCCATTGAAATAAGAATAAAAACATAACACTCGCCTTATAGACGAGGCTACATTTCTTTGTTCCACATATTCTTTATTCATTATGAGACCTGCCTCTCCTTTAGATGGAAAAAGAGATAGAGAGAGGTATAACTAGGGGCAAAGAGAAGGAGGTAGGGAGGGAGAGAGAAATAGGGACAAAGAAATACTGATAGTGAAACTAACAACAAGGAGAGAGAGAAAGAGGTGGTATATGTAGGAGAGATAGTGGGAGAGAGAGAGAGAGAGAGAGAGAGGAGAGGCATGGAGAGAGAATTTGTGAGTGTGAGAGGGGGAGAAGAGAAAGAAAGAGAGGGGGGATAGACAAGGAGTGTTTGAGTGTGTGAGAGGGAGAAAAAGAGAGGGGGTAGAGAGAGAGTGAGAGGAAGGGGGTGGAGATAGTGGGGAGGGGTACATGTATGAGAGAGAGAGAATATAGATAGTGGAAGGGAGGGATAGAGAGAGAGAGAGGGGGGGGGAAGAAGGAGGAGGTAGAGAGAGAGTGAGACTTAGTGTGAGAGGAAGGGGGGAGATAGAGGGAAGGGGGGGTAGAGAGATATAAAGAGATAAATGGGGGGAGAGAAGAGGAGATAGAGGGAGGGGGATACAAAGTGAGGGGGAGAGAGGAGTACATTAAAGCGAGAGAAGAGGGGAGAGGGAGATAAGGGGAGGGAGGGAAAGAGACAACAAGAGTAAAAGAGAGTTTGAGAGTGGGATGGAGAGATTTAGAGATATGATAGAGAGAGAGGGGGGTAGAGAAAGAATGGGAGGGAGGGAGATATCCAGGAAGAGAACAAGAGAGGTCGAGAGTGAGATGGAAAGAAATAGAGAGTGTGATAGAATGAGAAAGAGAGAAAGAGGGGCAGGGACAGAGAGTGAGAGTGAGACTAACAACAAAGAGAGAGAGAGAGATAGAGGTGGGAGAGAGAGGGGGAGTATAGGGGGAAGGAGGGAAAAAGGGGAAGAGAGAGGGGGAAAGAGACAGAGAGAGAGGAGGGAAGGAGGGGGATAGAGAGAGAGAGAGGGTGAGAGGGAGAGAGGGAAAGAGAGGGAGGTGTCAGAAAAATAGATGAAGAGAGGGAGAGAGTCGAAGAGAGGGGATATAGAGAGGGAGTGGATGCAAGAGTGTGAGGCATGGAGAGGAAAGGTCTAGGTCTAGGTCTTGACATGCCTTTCTAGGTCTAGTTCAAGAGAATTTCTTTCCTTACCATGCCTTGCCTTGCAATGTACCACTTTTGCTAGTGTACGAGAGTGTGGGAGGGAGAGAGAGGAAGACAAAGAGGGGAGGTAGAGAGTGAGTGTGTTAGAGTGTGGGACGGAGAGAGAGGAATACATAGTGGGGGGATAGAAAGTGTGTGTGCGAGAGTGTGGGAGGGAGAGAGAGGAAGACAAAGAGGGGAGGTAGAGAGTGAGTGTGTTAGAGTGTGCAAGGGAGAGAGAGGTAGACAAAGAGGGGAGGTAGAGAGTGAGAGTGTTAGAGT
>ML798390.1:281531-307293 GCA_009831015.1 Picea engelmannii | reverse complement strand
ACCATAGAAAGACTATTACACTATATTGTTGTGTAATTATTTTTAGAATCAGACAACTTGCGACTAGTAAAGTATATTAGGTGTTCAATATTTCCTTTCCCCGACTGCACGTGAACGACATAGAGCACAATAGATGAGGCATCGAAGTGAATGCGAAATAACTTGGACCAATAGGGAAATACAAGGATTGGTGCAATGACCAGTTTCTCTTTCAAAGTGTCCAATGTTTTTTGACAGTCTGGTGTCCAAATATACTTTGTGTCTTTGCATACAAATTTATCTATTGGGGCTGCAATTTGAGCATAGTTTTGGATGAATCATCGATAGTATCATGTGTGACCCAACGTGGCGCATAGTTCACGAATAGAGGTGGGGGCGACCATTTCTAGTATGGCTGCAATTTTAGCTGGATCAACCAGCAACCCTCATGTTGGGTTCCTTTTGTCACAAGAGGGGTTGTTGGTTGATCCAACACAAAATGAAAAACAATGATAATATCACATACATAAATTTGATAACGAAGTTCACACAATTTTAGACATGTCTCTAGGTATGCTTCCAACAGAGACCTGTTTATTAATGCTCAAATGATTGTGTTTTACAATGACCTTTTTTAGCATTGCTCAAACCCACAAAAAATGTCCACCATTGGATTCCTTGCGAAAAAGCGTCAAAAATGAGTATAAATTTCATGCAATTCCGTCAAGGGACCTCTCAGCATGCTTTACGATGCAACCTCAAAGCCCTATTTCCCTTGGCACAAACTTTGAAACCATACTCGACATATTAACAAGTGTGTCCTTCTTCTTCGGTTGTGCACCCATTTAATAGGACATGGGCCCTAACCTCCCTCCCGAATTCCATGGCACGACATTAAATACAAAGTTGTTGGTTTTTTCTAACAAACCACAAGGTATGGTGTAATGGTTAAAACGTTGGGTTATGGGGGAAATTTCACGGGTTCAAACCTGTGGACCTTCCGCTATAGGCATTTTTTTTGTCATATATATATATATATATTGGTTGGAAACCACTTGAACATTGGGTTATCCATTGGTATATAGTTCAAACCTCTTGTGAATATAGCGCGAACATTTGGTGGTCACATTGCATCACATGTAACCATGGAATATGGGTCGACGACTAGGCCCTCGTCCCTATTTTCGTCCAACTATACAATACTTCAACATTAAATAAAAGTAAGACCATATACTTGTTAAGTCTTATGTGTGCGACGCAATGGTAAGGGAAGATGGGAAATGTTATTGGAGGTCGCGGGTTTGACCCCCGTTGACTTCCATACTTTTGATAAAAATTATCCATAATCGGCCAATGTGAGACTGCCATGTGGCAACCTCTCATTGGCTTATCTCTACCACATGTCATCACACGATTGGTCAGCGTCTATGGCCATGTCACCGTACGACATGCCTTACCACCTGCCCAGTGATGCCATGTAGCACCTTGGGGTGTGGCCACGTCATCATCGTATGGTTGTATGGTCGTGCCACTTGTCACCCTTACAATGGTGACATGTGACACTTTTGACCCCTTTAACTTTGACCTTTTACCTAATGACTTAAACTTTGACCGACCATATATTTTGCATATGAACGTTTTTTGAGGTGATGTTTATGTTGTTGGAAAGCTATTGGAGAGCTATACGCATTGATTGCATTTTCGAGAGCATTTGGGACAATTGAATTTTGAGCATTGTGGAACCCTTATGGACCTCTATGGACATTTTGGATTCTCCTGGACCTTTGTGAGCATTCCCGGACCCTCCTAGATCATTGGGGATGCTATACCACATGAAAAATAGATGAAGTTACACAATCTTTGAATCCAAGCCACGATAAGAGAGCGGGGAAAAATCACAGATGGGGGTGGTCAAGAATGGGGCATGGAGAATGGCTCCTACGAAAGCGTCGGGGGGTGGGGGGGATTGATATATAGAGTCAAGATGGTGGGAAATATGACAGAGGAGAGAAAAAAATATTTGATAGAGGGGATGTCTTGGAGATCAAGATGAAAGTGGCAACGAACTGTGACTCCAAGGATTATCGATGTGCCATATTTTTCATACCGGTAATGCTTGTTGGAGAATGTGGTTGTAAAAATGACTCTACACTCATGGTATGTTTGCACCTCCTAAATGGAATTACTTTCCCTTTTGATGTGTTGAAGCACCAAAAAACTCCTCCAACACCTGTGTGATTTTTTAGTGAAGACCATAACCTTGTATTGTTGGCAAAGACATAGTTGGATTTGGAATTCTAAACAATCTTCTCTCCTTTTCTCTTTATCGAGGCCACCTGCGTGACTGATAGGAATGCTTATGCTCTAAAAATGTAAATTATGATGAATATGATATATGTGATATGTTGTACAACCTATTCTAATCCTACTTTATTAATATGTAAAATTGAAATAGAGCTAACTAATGGTTGACCCCTAAGGGCCATAGTACACCTTCAACCTACTACCATTAATGAGACCCTTGAGTGGTTTTCCTTGTAAGGCTGTGAGCTTGCCAACATCTGTTTCAATGATTTAGACTAGATGAAAAGGATCCAACCGCCCCATGCGTATTTTACCAGGATGTTGCAAATATTTACTATCACATAATAAAACTAAAGATCCTGGCTCGAGGATTTTCTAGTGGATATTATGATCATACCATGCCTTATGTATTTCCTTTCTAACCACTTGGATGAAGCTTGCCATTATTCGGTCCTCCTCTATTTCCATAATTTCATCTAACCTATGTTGGAGGGACTGATAGTCTGTCATCTAGGTTGTAAGGGAAACCTGGAGGTTATGAACAACAAATTCTAGCGGCATGATCACTTCCTTGCCATAGACCAATCTGAATGGCATGCACTTGGTCATCCTTTTGCACACGGTTTGATAAACCCATGTTATTTTCGGGATATGATGATCCCATTCATCACAATGCACATTACAAACTTTGCTTAAAGCATGTTCTAAAATTTTAATAAAAGATTCAACTGTACCATTAACTTTAGGATGATAGGGAGTGCTTTTTTGGTGATTGATCATGAAATCCTGAGTGAGTTACAGAATGGTCTCATTTAGAAAATTCAACCCGATTGACCAGAAGTACCCTTGGACATCCAAATATGGTGATGATATTCTAAAAAATGAAGCATGCCATAGTCTCTGTTGTACAATATTTGACTAGCGTGGCTTCGAGCCATCTTGTTAGATATTATGTTGCAGTAATAATGTTTTGTGCCCTTGTACGACGCATCGGTGGGTTGATTGGACCCACAAAGTCGATTTCCCACTTGTTGAATGGATCCAGTGTTGTTACTGGAAATAATGGGAGCTCCTCCCTTCGATAAGGATTTCCAATACGTTGACAGACATCGCAATGCTTGCAATAGTTCTCAGAATCGCAAAAGAGTGAGGGCCACCAAAGTCTTATGTGACAAACGTTATACGCTATGGCCTTAGCCGCATTGTGGACTCCAACAATACCTTCATGTGGTTCATATAATATGGGATCCCATTAATGTTATGAAGAACATCAACGTAGGATATCGTCCGTGCCAAAATTATACAATTGGCCGACAATCAATTGATAATCAACATTGTGGGTCACCAATTGACGATGCTACACCAGAGTATAGTCAACAGGAGCCTACATTGGGAATCTCATCATATGGGGTTTTAGGAGATTCCCCATATTAATGTGCGATAATGATCCAGTTCAACATTATGTTTCCCTGGCTTGACCACGACTTCAAAGTTAAATTCTTATAAGAGGAGAAACCACCGATAAATTCTGCCACCTAATAATAGCTTGTTGACCAAATACTTGAGCGCGAAGTGTTCTGTAAAAAAATTAAACGATTTTCCTAGTAAACAATGGTGAAAATTATGCAACTTGGTGTAAACCGTAGAAAGACCCTTGCACTCTATTGTTGTGAAATTATTTTCAGCGTCAGACAACTTGCGGTTGGTAAAGTATATTGGTTGTTCAATATTTACTTTTCTCGGCTGTGTGAGAACGACGTTGAGCGCAATAGACGAGGCATCAACGTGAACATGAAATAACTTGGAACAATAGGGAAATACAAGGATTGGTGCAGTGACCGGTTTCTCTTTCAAAGTGTCTAATTCTTTCTAACATTCTTGTGTCCAAATACACTTTGTATCTTTGCGCAATAATTTGTCTATCGGGGCCTCAATTTGAGCATAGTTCTATATGAACCATCGGTAGTATCATGTGTGACAAAATGTGGTTTGCAGTTCATGAACTGAGGTGGGGGTGACCATTTCTAGTATGGCTGCAAGTTTAGTAGGATCAACCCAAAACCCCCCTTTTGGGTTCCTTTTACTCAAGCGGTGGTGTGTTGGGTAAGAGCTCGATTGCCGTGCACTGCGTTGCGATTTCACACTCAATACAAAGTATGGATTTGATGTCATGGACTAAATGGAAGGGTGTGAAACCTGTGGTTGTTTTGATAGCTATCTGATATGCCCATAAACTTGGGAAAAATATATGATGCCAATTGGTCTTGTGTTTGTCAACTGTGCGTTAAAAGCATAGTTATGAGAACCTTGTTGACGACCTTGACTTTCACAATGGATTGTGGGTAATAAGGTTAGGCAAACTCTTGGATGAATCATAATTGGGTCGATATCTCCATGAAGACCTCATTCTCTAAGTGCTTGTCATGGTTGTAGATTAGTTGTATGGGGACCCCAAAGTGAGAGATGACATGGTTGAAAAACAAAAACGTCGTTGTGTCGGTTGTATTGTTGAACATGGGAATTACTTTAGGCTATTTCGTGAGGTAATCAACGATGACAACAATGTACTTGTGTCCATCTCTGGATAGAGGGTTGCATGTCATGGAATTTATGCCCCATTTACAGAAGGGTCCAACCGTGGTTACAGGGTGCAAGAGGGCAGATGGTGCCCGAGCCTTATGTGCATATAGCTGACATTTGTTACATCTCTTAACTACATGTATGCAGTCATGAAACAATGTGGGTCAAAAACAACCTGTCTGAATGATATTTTGTGTAGTGGACATGAGGGATAAGTGACTGTCACATGCCCCATTGTGGCAATCATTCAGAACTGTCTCGGCCTCTTCCAGGGTGAGGTATCGCCGAAGGAGCATGTTGACGCCTCTACGACAGAGAACATCTCCGATGAGGAGGTACTATGAGGCTTGGTGTCGGATGCGACGACAATCGTCCCGAGATAGGTGGGGACCACTTTTTTTTATTTCGTAGGTAGACCAAAATATTGTCGTACCAGGGATCTGTAGATGATATGAGAAATAAATTCTCATCAAGAAAATCTGCATTGACCAGGGGGTTTGTAGAGTCAGATGGCAAGTCTACGAGGAATTCAGCGAGGACAAGCGATTTATTTCTCTTTGGGGTGCTAAAATCGAGGTCTTATTCTTGGAGAATAATGATCCAACGAGCGAATTGGTCATTGATCTAGCGATGACTCAAGAGGTAGTGCATGGGGTTGGAATCCTCAACTAATTTGGTGGTACAAAGCAAGATATAATGGTGCAGCATTTGAACTGCTAGGACGACTGTTAGTGTTAGATTTTTCTCATGATTGTATTTGAGAGGTGGCCCTGAGAGGTTCTTTCTAATGTAGTATATAACATGCTCACATTGGGCATCATCAACCTGAATGAGTACTTCAAAAATCGAAACGTCAGAGGATGATAGGTAGAGTATATAAGCCCTATCATAGTTGGAGGGACTGATCAAATTGGATTTGATGGGAGCATCTTTGGGTTAGTCAAAGGCATCCTAGGCATGTTGGTCCTAATGGAATGGGATATCACGATGGAGTAATAGTAGGATTCCTTAGGTGCAAATGGCATAGTTAGGGATGAAACACCGTAAGAATTTTGCTTTTCCTTAGACGCTTTGCAACCGACATAAGTTCATGGGAGGGGGATCTTGTTGATTTCCTGAACTTTAAGGAAGTCTACGGTGATTCCCTATTGGGATAGTATGAATCCAAATAGGCATCCTGCAGTGACATAGAAGACGCATTTAAGCGAGTCGAGCCATATGTTGTACCTTTAGAAACATTCAAAGATGATTTGCAGATCCTCTATGTGTTGGGAATGTTTCTTGGATCAAGCGGTGAGGTCATCCATGTAGGCCAGAATGATGTGAGAGAGATCGTCGAAGGCGTATGTCGTTTCTCATTGGAAAGTGGCCATGTAATTTTTGAGTCCAAAGGGCATGATGCAATAGGAAAAGGTGCCCCATGGGGTTGTGAATGTGGTTTTGTATTGATCCACATGGCGGATCTGGATTTGGTTGTAGTTGTGAATCCTTCCATGAGGGAGAGGACTTCATGATCGACACAGGCATTGATGACTTCATCGATGAAGGGGGTAGGAAAGTTTTCTTTGGGATAATCTTGTTTGAGGTCACGAAAGTCTATGCAAACTCGAATGGTGCCATGTTTTTTGTTGATAGGAATAGGATTGGAAACCTAGGAAGTGTATGAAATGGGGTATATGAAGCCAGTTGTACATAGTTTGTCGATCTCGAATTTTATCGCCATGGCTTTGGAAGAGTGAAGGGGGTGTTTCTTTTGGTGAATAGGGGAAACATCAGGCCAAGTGTCAATGCGACGTTCAACGATGGCTGGGTCTAAACCTGACATCCAGGTGTAGGACCAGGAAAACACGACCTGATATTCTTGGAATAGGGCTTTGTATGCTACAATTTCCTCTAGGGAGCATGTTGCCTCAAGGGTGATTTCTTCCACGATATTGGGTTTGATTGAAATGTAGATTTTGATGCACAGGGGTGTCACCTTGTTGACCAATATCTTACCACGTTTATTCATATTGGGGTTTTTTAAATTGTGAAAAATAAAGTCAATATATTATAGGTGTTGGGGGGGGTGTGAGGTCTCAAAGGGTTTATATGTATTAGGGGGAATAAAAAGGGGTATCTAGTGAAAATAGGGGTTTATTTTATTGGAAGAATGTATTGGGAGGGGGGTTCAACAAATTTATGTTGACAGATATTTACGAATATCTAGTGAAATTAGGGGGATTCTTTAATATCCCACAAAAGAAGGCGCTATGTCACGGGTTCACTGAGTGAATACCTCGTGTTTTGATGGTGGGTGAGATATTGGCCATGTTACCTTCTTCAAATGCTTCACGGGCGGGTATTGGGTTCTTGAACCAGTCTGCATGGCCAAAAGGGATGAAATATTTAGCTTCAATGGTACTTACATGGGCGTTTGTTGATGGCTGAAAGGCATTGTGTGCTAGAAAAAGGGATCGATGATGAAAAGAATCCCATGGGTAATCGGGTGTGCATAGGACTTCTAAAATGTCTTCATCGGACTGAAAGGTGAGGGAGTATAGGGAGTCTGTAACGGGGGAAAGTGGGGCATCGAGATTCACAAGGGGAGTTGGTGGCAGTTGAACAACATCATTTGTCCGTGAGGTAGATGGGCCTACAGGAGGGCAAGGGAGACATTCAATAGATTTCATGAACCAAATATCCATGTATGAACTAGAAGTACTGTGGTATGAAGGAGGGGGGATCTCATAGACCGTTGTTACAGGAGAGTTGTGGGGATTTGGGGGAAATTCCTCGCATCATGGTGCAATGGAAAGAGGGGTCAATAGATGGGGATTGAGCCTTGGGGGATGTATGGCATGACTTCTTGGATGGTGATCGTTCACAACCAGGTTCATCAAGGTTGGTATGGTTGGTGGGATGGGTGTGATGGAATTCATCCAGCATGTGCGTCCCTCAATGATGAGTGGGCATCGATATGTGTAATGATCCATCTGGTGGCACAATGCACAAGGGAATCGCATGCGCTCATTTACTGATGTAGAAATATAGTGAATGCCAATAATGGGTGATACAGAGGAAGGTGTGGGTAATGTGGTTTGGTGTACTACTGCTAGAGTATCCCAAAACTGTGGGAGGGTCGAGAAATGGTGCGTGTAATGGCCTTATTGAGAACAAATGGCACAAACATGCTTGGTTCTCAAACTGGTAAGTTTGGAGGAAGAAGGTTCCGGGGAGGCGGGCAGGGCAACATGTGTAGGTAGTAGCGGTGTACTTATGGGTTTTGGAATGAGATTTTGTAATTTGGGTAAAGCGAGGTAGAGATTGGTAGAGTTTCTAATGGTATTGCACAATGCGCATGGAGGTGGTATGCGGGGTGGGGAAGGGAGATAAGGTTCCTTCTTCTTGCGTGTGCCTCATTGGTTTGTGGCACTTCCCCCTGTTCTAGAGGTAGCGTCTCCTGTAGTGGTAATATTTCCCCCAATTGTGTGACCAATTGGGTGAGTGGAGATATGAGCTACTGATCATGTTAATGGGACTGCGAGTTGCAGTGGAAGAGATAAACCTGGTACCATAGCTAGTGGTTCTCGATACCATAAAATAATTTCTATGACCATATTTTGTAAGGTGAGGGTAGAAGCAACCTGATATGTTGTTACTTATGGGGGAGGGTAAAATAAGAGTATTTGGGTGATGGCCTATGGGACCGTTTTCCAAATGAGGATTTGGCCCATGGGTGGTGGACTCTCCAATGTTCTATCCTGAGGAGTCAATATGGGGGTGGGGGTGTTAGGAAGTATTAGTGTTGGCCAAGAAGGAGTGGTGGTGGAGTCTTATGAGTTCTCGATGGACGAGGGGTCTGTTATCTCTACTCCATCAGTTGTGATAACACACTCATCGATGGAGGCGGGGTTGGGGTGTAGGATACCTTGGTATGTACCAATCAAAGATGGATCCTGAAACAACCCTAATCCAACGTCTATCATTGGGACAAGGTTGGTGCTCGAGCGAACAAGTGGAAGGATGTTATCAATGTGCCATGATTGGTTGGGTTCATGGTGTGTCAATTCATCAATGGTGACAATTTTCCCATTGTGGGGGAATAACATGGTATGAAATAACGATGAAGCTACAACCTACATGGCATACATGTAGCTTTGTCTAAAGAGGATATTATAATCCAAATGGGAATCGGTGAATTTTATGTCGATAAGAATTGTTTTTCCCTCAAATCGATTGAAACGTTTTGATATAGGCCTTCTGGTTGGGATGGAGACCATCATAAGCTCGAAGCGTGATGGTGGAGGGGATCAACTCAGGTGAACCAAGTTGTTGCCATATTGATTTGAACATGATGCAAGTGGATGCTCCTTCGTCTATGATACAATGATGGACCGTGATATTCCATATTTTGACAGGTATCTAGAATGCGACTAATGATGGGAGTCGAGGGTCTGCTTTGTCTAAATCAATTGTGATTAGACAGGTGTCTATAGGATCTACTACCCCCTATTATGAAAGTAATTCCTTTCATTGGGAAGGGCATGCTTGAAGTACTTCCATAACTGACATGGCAGCTGGTGATTGTGTGAGATTGTCAATAATACTGTAGCTATGGGTGGCCCTAGCATGAGAGATATGTACATTCCTTCACAAGGGTGCACGAGGCATGTGGGTGATCTCTTTAGTGTTAGGATGAGGGATCATCGATGGTTGTCTAGTTGGTGGTTGGGGAGCATCCGAAGTGGTGGGTAATGGATCAGGGGATGTATCGTATTGATGACTATGAGTTTGTAAGAGGATTTCCGTTTCCGTAGCAAGGAGGATACTGCGGTTGGTGGTGTTCCCTGGGTGGGTTGTTCAGGTGGAAGGAACTATCCCTGTGGGTGTGGGCGTTGGACCCCCTGTTGTTGAGTATTAATGACTCCTCGATGTGTGATAGGGTTTTGTAATACCATTGGTGGTGGTATATAAGTGGGAGGTTCTTAAGGTGGACCTTGAGGGTTGGGATCCCACTGAGGATTCATGGCATCCTTCATCCATTTATAGTCTGCGATTTGAGGTCAATAGTGAGTGTAATGTCCATATTCGCCATGTAATGCACAAGGGTAATTGGTTCGAAGGTTGTTATTTCGCCCTTGTCGTGGTTGGCCATTATTATTTCTCCCTTGGTGATTTTGTTTGGATTGACGCTGGTTTCCCCCAGCTTGGGGGTTTTTTGAGGGGGGTTCCCTCCTTGTACCTGGTTCGTATTCTTTCCTTTATTCTGATTATTTTTGCGTTGTGAGGTGGATTGGCCATATTCAACTATTCAAAATGTTGAACATGTTGAAGACGAGAAGGTTGGATGAAATTGACCCCCGCCTAGTGTTTTCCATGTGGGGGTGCGACAAGTTGTGGTGGACCTGGGAAGGGATAGTATGGGTTACCTTGTGGGGGTCCATATGGGTTGTAAGAAGTGGAGGTGGCTCCATTATTAATATGTGTATAGGATGTTGGTGGTGGAGGAACCGGTGGCGGGACAAGGATTGGTTGGGGAAGGGATGTGGGTAGATGGGTACCCATGGGGGGAAGAGGAGGTGCCATGAATGGTGTTGTTGGGGGGCGGGGGCGGGGATGGGAGGGTAATATGGATTTCCCCCATGTGGTTGAAACTATGGGTTGGTTCCATATGCAGGTACTAATTGCATGTGTGGTTGAGTATGATCTTTGGAGCCAATCAACCCATCAACAATGTGCGATGTTCCAGGTTTTTCTTGACCAAAGGGAAAATGACGAGGAGCATATGGGAGGACAGTGTATAGGTTCTCTGATTGGGAGTAGATGAAGTCAAATTGTTGTGTCTAGTGATGGCTTCATCTTCAATTTAGGGGAGGGTTGTGGCCACATCTTTAACGAGGGTAGGAACGAACGATCGGAGGAACCAATTTAGCCTTTGTTGTGGGATGGTGTCCGCTTTACAAAGGTTGCGACGCCTACGCCATTCATGAATATGGTATGAAATGTGAGTAGCGGTGTTTTGTTTGCATTCTGATAGGATTTCAGACCTAGTATCATGACGAATGGGAAGTTGAAAAAATGACAGGAACACTTTGGCTAATGATTTGAATGTTGGGTGGGCTCTAGACTTTTCATCCACATACCATTTGGTTGTGTTACTAGTGAGGATTCTTTGAAATAACCGTAGAAGAATGGAATTTTCCATTATGCTATTGGAAGAACACCACAAGTGGAAGGACATGACATGGTTGGTGGGGTACTCTCCGACTTTTCCTTCAAACTTGGGGATGTCTAAAGGTGGTTTTGTGGGCATATTCGACCAAGTGGGGTCGTGTAATATGGGGTCATTTGTTAGTTTCATTAGATCATGGATATCAAGTGAATCCAAAAAAGGCATGAAAGGAGTGGGTCATGCGATGTTATGGGAGGAAGTAGTTCCTTGGGAGAATGTACTTTGTGAAAAAGTTTGGGCTCTGCCTCCTTGTGGTGGAGGGCTTGTTTATGAGTTGCTTGGGATATTGGTTCCAAGCAAAGTGGCTCCTAGTAATCCTGAGCCTAGTACTATAGTGCTAACTAGTGTATGTGATGGTATTGTTGATGTCTCAGGAAAATTAGGAACACCACCCAAAATTGGGGGTAAATTTCTCAAGCGTCTAGAACAACGGGGATACTATGGTTCCCCTATAATTGTAGCCTAGAAGTGGGTGTGTGTAATTAGTGGTGAGGTATGATAGGACAAACTGATTTCAAATCACTTTAAACAATGTATTCATAAGATTGCATGTGCTTCAAATGGTGAAAATCATACATCAAGAAAATGTGAAAAGTGGTTTGGGTTTTTTGTAACTTCTCGTGGGGGAATAAAGATCAAATAACAAATGAACGTGTCTTATTCGACGTAACGTCCTTCCTCTCAAACAACATTGGATCTCCAAAAAATATCTCGACAGTGGGGCCAAAACCCACTTGAGCAGAAACTAGTGAAGGGACAGACAATCAGTTAAAATGAGGGATGAAGGGGGCATATCCTGGAAGTACTGGCGATGTTTCCTGACAACCATTCAAAATATGACCGAGGTGCGATTGCAGCCCATATCTACCTCCTTGGGTCAATAAATCCTAAGTTGTTACTACTAAGCTACCTCCATCAAGCACGACATTTAGATTTTCGACCTCAGAAATTGGTCAAAGGCTAGATGCTTTCCAAGGGTTCAGTGACCCAAGGAGGCATGCACATAACAATGAGACCTCAGCCTTCAACCCTTCATGGGTGTCTCCCTACCTTATCGTATATGAATGCTTGAGTGGGAGGATTTTTGCACCCTAATTCACAACTTTCTAAGTTTCAAATGAGAAATGATGATGGGAAGTTATTTGGATCCCTATCCCCAAAATCATAGCTTAGACTACTAAATTATTTTATGTTCCTCTTATGGAGGTTATCAAGTGGGTTGATTATGGTTGTTTTTAGAATGTGAAAGAGGGATGTGAATTTGGGGTCATGGAGCAACTTCGTTCTGTATGATGGTGTGCACAAAGACCCTTTTCTAAAAAAATGAAGCCCACAAGAGTTTCAAGTATCTAGAAAAAATGTTTTTGAATGAGTGAGAGTGTGTGCAAGGAGTGGTGATGGCGAATCAATTTTTTAATAAATTAAATTCAAGATTTTAGCATGGTGGACATCGTGTGGTCCTTTACTTATATTTTTTAGATAACTTACTAAGTTTGTTCAAAATGACCCTTGCAAACGAAAATAAATCCTAAGCTACCATGGTGAATATGATAATACCTTCTTGGACCCTTTATCTTCCTAAGGTGTTTTTTAATCTAGAAAACTTGAAACTAGTCTTAGATTGTGAGCATGTGGGCATGTGTGGGCCCTTACAATTTCTTTAAATTCCTTAGGTGACTTACTCTAAAAATTGAAAAATGTCCTAGAATTGCATGCATGTGGGAATATGGGCCCTTACATCTCTTTTAAGATCAATTTTCAACAATTAAGTTGAGAGGATTGGCCTCTTTTTGAAGTGATTTGATTTACCAAGGGAGATGGAGACTTATCTAAGCAACCCCTTTTTTTGATTTCCAAGATCACACTAAGGTGTGAGGAAAGAGCATACTCCAAGATTGGTTTATATGGTCTTCTAGTCTTGGTTTAATGTGGTGACATTGTAAAATGAAAGCTTTGTTCTAAGATTCAAATGCAAAAAAAACCTTTTAATCCATCCACGTGGAAACCAGGGAAATCAAAGATATTGTAGTTCTTTTTAATCTCCCTAATTCTCTATGTGTGATGTGGGGTTTAGGTATGCAAGAATTAGATCTTAGCTTGCTTGTACAAGCTTTTACAAAGTATTAAAATCAAATCTAAAATACTGAGTGGGAGTGGGAAACTCAAGCCATAAAATTTTGCAAAATTTCAGACAGGTGCATGACAAAATAAAAAACAGTGGCACACAATGCGCAAACCATGCAGTTGGAGAGTTTCGACAGAGCGCGGATATGATAATCCTTTCTTGGACCCTTTGTCTTCCTAAGGTGTTTTTTAATCTAGAAAAATTGAAACTAGTACTAGATTGTGAACATGTGGGCATGTGTGGGCCCTTACAATTTCTTTAAACTCCTTAAGTGACTTACTCTAAAAATTGAAAAAGATCCTAGAATTGCATGCATGTGGGTATATGAGCCCTTACAACTATTTTAAGATCAATTTTCAACAAGTATGTTGAGAGGATTGGCCTCTTTTTGAAGTGATTTGATTTACCAAGGGAGATGGAGACTTATCTAAGAAACCTCTTTTTATGATTTCCAAGATCACACTAAGGTGCGACGAAAGAGCATACTCCAAGATTGGTTTATATGGTCTTCTAGTATCGGTTTAATGTGATGAACTTGTAAAATGAAAGGCTTGTTCTAAGATTCAAATGCAAAAAATCCTTTTAAGCCATCCACGTGGCAACCAAGGAAATCAAAGATATTGCAGTTCTTTTTAATATCCCTAATTATCTATGTGTGATGTGGGGTTTAGGTATGCTAGAATTAGATCTCAACCTTCTTGTACTAGCTTTTACAAAGTATTAAAATCAAATCTAAAATACTGAGTGGCAGTGGGAAACTCAAGCCATACAATTTTGCAAAATTTCAGACAGGTGCGCAACAAAATAAAAACAGTCGCACACAATGCGCAAACCATGCAGTTGGAGAGTTTCGATAGAGCGCAGATATGCGAAGACCGCGTTTTTTTTGTCCCGAACCTATGCGCATACAAAGAAGTTGGCGAGATAGAAATTTTGAAAAAATTCTCTTACTGTGGGGTGAAATCCTACTCTCAAAGGGTGAGACTAGGTCGGTTTTGACACCTTCACATGCAAACAAGTAAGAAAGAAAACTCTAACAACCTAATTGGGGTCAATTTTGATTCAAATCCCTAGTATATTGACCAATCTATTGGGTTCCTTTTGTCACAAGGGTGAGCAAAAGGATGTTCCTTAACTATCTAGTTAGGCTATCTAGAAAGCACATCAAAGAGTTAGTTGGTTAGTGTCTCAACTAACATAAAGAAACAAGAAATAAAAAACAATGAAATAAATCTAAACTAAGAAAGAAATAACTTGAAATGAATTCACAAAGAAAACACAAGAGATATATACCAAGTAAATTGATCTTCGAATTTAAACTTCGTGGAGAAATATGGAAACTTATGAGTGCCCTCTTCCTCCTTGGGAAGGCTCTTGAGTCCCCAAGTACAAATTCTTCTTTCTACTATCAATGGCTAACAAAGGAAAATGGTGAAGAAAAGAGTGGTGGAATACTCAAGAGGAGAGAGTCCTAACACTTTCTATGGATTCCCAAATATTTCTAAGATGAAGATGGCTTCCCAAAGCTAAAAATGAGCATCATAACAATACACAAATGATTCTTTTTTTTTGCATACAATGGCCCTTTATTTATAGGAGGATGGCAAGATTTTTCTTAACTAGTTCCAAATGTGAATGGGAGGCCCTTGGAGGTACTTCTTATCCTTTTCAGTGATCCCAAGGAAACATTTGGGGGCAATTTTGGGTATGGGGGAGATCCCCTTCATCCCAAAAGTGGTTGAGTCCTAACCAAACTCATCAATGCACCATTTTCGCGTCCGCGCATGTATTTCGACTGTCAGTTACACACTCCGTGCATTGTGCACGTCGTACACCATGTTAGCTCACACGAATGTGCATGCGCTACTTTGGATGAATGTGCACGGATTTCCAAAACCACTTTTACATAGTTTCATTAGTGTCTTTCCAAACTGACTGTAATCCTTCCATGAATATTGGTAGTATGTTGTGTTTTTGTTAGTTGTTTCTTTATCCATTCTCTATATTTGTATAGTGAGACATTTTCTAGTGATAACAACCCCCTTACAGATGACATTTCCTAATAATATACCAAACGAGGTGCAAAAGATGCACTTCTTTAAATTTAGTGATATTTGTAGTTGGAGACATTTGTCTAACATCAACCAAAGATATTGCATGTGTTCCTTTAGCAAAATGAACATAGTTCGATCATCTAAATAAACTTCAAGAAATTTATGAAAATAATACAGGAGCATTCTCCAAGACAAAGGGCATTATCATGTATGAAAATGATGATTACCATGTGGGAAAATAATACAGGAGCATTCTCCAAGACAAAGGGCAAAAGTGGTTTTATCTTGTTCCTCTTCTGCGATTCAAACTTGATGATACCCTGAAAACCCGTCCGTAAAAGAGTATGCTTCCCAGCCATCCATATTTTCTAGAACATCATCTATGAAATTAGTAGGGAAGGGGTCGTGGACACAAACTGTGTTGAGACTCCACAAATTGACATAGATTTAGATATCACTTGTTTTCTTGGGTTGCAACACCATAGGAATAATCCAATATGACTCTTCAACTGGGACATTGATTCCTACATCTAGCATCTGATCCAACTCCTTGTGCACTTTCAATTTTTAATTGGGATTTAGTCGATAAGGTCTCCTCTTGATCGGTTTGGTATCTGGCTTAATATGAATTTTCATGGCCCCCAGTGAGCCTGCAATCCCTTTCATTTCGATGAAACTATGGGGAAATAAGTCCTCATATTGTTTAAGTAGGTTGAAAACTTGAGTGCCAGTCTCCTTACCCCAATAGTCTCTAATAATGGCCATCTTTAGCACTTCCTGAGTGCCAATGTTGTGATTCTTATTTTTTATGGGACCATTATAGTCTGAAAGGTTCATTTCTGGCACTTTTCCCTTAATTACGTGCTCGCCCTTAGATTATTTAGTATGTGTTTCTCTAGGGTCCTCATCATCAATATTGTCCATATCAATCTTGTAATAGTGGAAAACTTATTTTAATTTAGCTATTGGATGGTGAGATAAGCATATGACCCTAGGGGTAGCTTCTTTTGGTTTTCGATGAAAAATAAAATCCTTAGTTATAAAGAGGCATGCTCTTTGAGCCAGATATTCGACATTGAAACTAAAAATTAAAAAAAATTAGGATCTCACATCATTCCATTCGATTGTTTTCCCTCTGAGCGCCTCCTAAATATACCAGGTTGTACGAACCATATCCATTGTGTTCACAAACTGATGGACCCATTGGGTGCGGGGGATATTCTTGGAATTCAAGCACCGTTCACGAAAAGAAATATGTTCCTAGGGATCTTCAGTTCGTTTATACCTATTGGCTAGTTCAAAGTCAACAATGGGATAAAATATGACCTTTATTAACTCAACCACCTACACCCACTTCGTTGTATTTGTGTGGTGTGTCACCCACCATTGTGTAGGAGTTCCTCACACTATGACATCCATGTCCTATACTCGTCGATATTATGGTGTTGTCTTTTCCATTTGGATTAGAAAATCATGTACTCATCCCATCCCATCAAATCGTGGTGCATCACATAATTTTTATTTGATCCAATGAATTGCTCTGGTTATTCTCGCAAATCGACGAGTGGAGATTTCATACAACTTGTTTTTTCACCTTTCCATGGCCTCTTTAGAATATGTGTCATAAGACTTGAAACTTCTCCAACTCAATTCTTCATCTTTGATGGGGTTAACGTAATACTCTATACGCCCAATAAAATTATAAATATTCTCAATGACTGAGCTCTGTGCATCCTCATCCACCGACACATTGTATTGATCACCCTCACAAGGATCTAGAGGTCTGACTATGCACAGTGTGTCTGTCTCAAAAGACATTTGCCTCTTCTTTAAATTCAACACCACATTACTGTCAAAGGCCCAATAAATTCCAAGCAAGGGAGGATATGATCCGCCGCTCATATGATCCACCACGATCACCACCCTATTATTCCTCCTGTACCCATAATGCATCGCAGGTATTATCTTGCATTAATTGGAGGGAGCAACAGTTATTGATGTCACTCCCGATGGGTTTAAATAACTCACAAAATAGAGTGTGGTTTGTCGTTTGATAATTCTACAAATTTGGGTAGCGGGGTGGCACATGGCCCCACTGTCTACAAATTTAACACCACTTTGTCTATCCAAAGGGAAATAGACATGGCATTCCCATCACCACATGGTTGGGAAGGGAAGGGCACGTGTCCCTGCGATATCCCTTAGAGTGACATGTGGTACACCATACGTGCTCATGCACGACTTTGGTATTTTCCATATCTTGTAGCTGCATCATCATATTGGCCAGTTGTGATTGCACCTGCGCCAATCCAGCCGATGTCTCTACGCCTCCTATTGTAGCTTCAAAGTGCATCCTAATATTGACTGCCTCTGCCTGACTTGTCACCTTTTGTTGGGTGAGTGGGACTCAGAATTAAGCCCACAATAAACCACTCTTTGTGTTGCACGTCCTAGATTTGGAACATCAATGTATCCAATAAAATTTTAAACCGTTCGTCAAAATCCCACATGGTTTCTCCTTCCTTTTGATTGATCTCCTTTATTTCTATGATACATTGGGATTCTGACTTAGGCTTTTGGAACTCCCTAAGTAGATCCTACTTAATATCGGTTAGGGACCTTTCATCTCCCGCTCGTGAATTAGCCTTATACTTCATATACCACATCAGAGCTTTATCACTGAAGGTGGTTTCCAGTTGCATGATCTTCGATGCTTCATCTATTATACTCTTTACGAACCATATCGCTTTGTATGTAAACCAAATGTTTTCTACATCATCTCTACCCGTTCCATGGAACATGCGAAACCTCAGTGTAATTTCTTGATTCTCCATCCTTGAGCATGAACTAGTTCCTTCTATGTGACTGCAATGGGTTTGATTTCTCAACACCAATGTTTCTCTAGGTGAAGTAACATTGACTTCTCTTTCTTCTCCACTCGATTCTTGTCTCTCTCCTACTCACAATGCTTCACCATATTATGTTATTTCTTATTGATTTAAAATGCACAAGGGAGGTGGTAGAAAGGGGGTAATTCCATCTTCTTCTAACAATTCTTGTGAGGGGACCCAGAGAGTTTCCTACTTGCAGCTACAAAAGATCATCTACAATCATCCATACATCTTACCCATCACTAGGGGAGCCTCCATATTCCTCTTCTTATGGTGCACCAATGCTTTGTGCTCCATGTTTTGATCCTATATACACACTGCCACCATGCACATTATTTTCCTCTCCTATCCATGCATTGCCACTACACGCACTATTTTCCTCTCCTGTCTGCGCACTGCCACTATGCACACTATTTTCCTCTGTTATTAACACACTACCACTATGCTATGTTTAAAATTATCTTCTTTTCAACGCATCACAAGTCTTCATGCCAATATCTCTTCTTATTAGTGCGCCACTGCTGTCTCCCTCATATTCCTCACATGTTTGTGCACTATGATCTTTCACATCTTCCACTGATCCTACTGGAATACTACAAATTCGCGCCCTCTTTTCTATTCCTATCTGCGGACCACAACTGTGCGCTCTATCTTCTTTTAAGGTTGCAACATACCACAACAACCAAAGGGTATGGACTTCGTCACCTAGGTCCTCACTATCATTATTGTTACAACCGATATCTTCAATTCTATGAATCTTTGCAGGCCTATCCTTGCATCTTCTCCCTTCTTGCACAACATACTCTCCCACACCACTACCTGGTGTTGTTTCTTTTATCTTCATCCTGGTCTTGACCCTTTGTCATGCACCCTTGGATAACTTTTCTCTACTCTTCTTCTCAACTTTCCTTCTTATTTCAACTCTTCTTGCGTATCTCTCAACTCTTTCTCTCCTATTATCTTTTGGTTCCATTCCATTCCTCATATCATCTCAACAAATTTTTGGATCCTCCTCAATGGATCCATCTCCTTACTCATTTTCCCCGTCTTTGCAAACCTCCTCCCAAACACTAGTGTGTTTACTCAGCCATTCTATCAGGCTCCATGCACATCATCCTTCTCTCTATGAACAACATTTTGATCCAGAGTGGGATTTCTTATAACATTCCCTTTCTGGTACCTTCTTCAAATTTGCTTTTAGCCTCATTGAAAGTCTTAGTTTAGTCCACAAAAAACTCAATAATATAGCCCTCCTTTACTCAATCAAACTAGAAATCAATAGCCCAAGTCCACTTATTATCTAGCACCTTTAAGCTATCAACCGTGGCTTGATCCAAAACTATTGGGTCCAATGGTCACACAATCAAATTGATAGTAGCTTGCCTTTCCAACCATTCATGTAACAAACAAGGAAATCCATCAAAGAAAGTTCATGATATCAGAGTAGAGATATTTTCCTTTCCATTTCTCTACATTCATTCTTAATCCCTAAGTTTCTTGCGGGACAAACTCATGCTCTTTTGCAGCTACCCAATCCTAAATATCCTCCTTATATGGATGCCGACTCATTTCTTTCCTTCATATTTTTATACAAGACTTTCATGTCCCGACAACAAAACCAATTGTTGGCTCGTTTCATGCTTGCTCACATCA
This sequence comes from Picea engelmannii, assembly GCA_009831015.1. Taxonomy (NCBI): domain Eukaryota; kingdom Viridiplantae; phylum Streptophyta; class Pinopsida; order Pinales; family Pinaceae; genus Picea; species Picea engelmannii. Next base: position 287,493 of record ML798390.1, on the reverse strand, counting down.
TTCCTCACATTATGGATTTTAGACCCAGGGTTCATCTAGATTTGACCAACAACAACCCCAAAGCATCAACATATCAATCCTAGACCAAGAATGACAAAGCTCTCACCCGATAAGTAGAGAGGATCACAAATACCATAAGGTCTTGTGACGGGGATGAAGGATTAACATACAAGTGCCCATATTGACTGGTATAAGTGAAATTCATAAATGACAACGCATGAGGACTAAGAAGTAAAACAATATATGAACATATTCAAATAACACAAGATGGACACAAGGTAGATCAGAACTACCTCAACATTATCATTCCATTCAACACAAATATACAATACAAATTAAACAAAGTTGTACTTGACAACAACATAGTTTACTATCTTCCTTAGACTAGTACATAAAGACACAACATAGTGTGCAATCCACAACCTCTTCATACTGTAGATTTATGACAGACTTTGTGTATATCAAAAAGTAGTACAATATTACAATAGGCTCATAATGAGCTTGACATGAATGACTCTATGTATTATCCAACTCTCTAACCCACTTTCTTGCTAAATTGCCAACATTTTCTTTTGCTATCATTTTTGCCTTTTATAGTTTTTTGTGCTTGGGAGCTCTGCTTCTGCTTGCTCTTCTCCACTCACTTTACTAATGAACTACCTCACATGCTTCTTGCACCTTCTAGCGCTCCATGTAGGCTTTGTGCATTAAGGAAATTTTAATTTCCTGGCCAACTCATCCTCTCTCTGTCCCACCATCCCTTGTGTTGTTCGCAATAATCATTCAAGGATATTTTCCAATGATTCCTTTCTTGATTTCGGCAGGCAACTTCTTGATTTCCATTGCAAGTGACAACACTTAGACTAGCGTGTTCTTGGTGAACTTTAATCTTGGCGCGCAACTAACAAAATTTGGTTCTACGCACACTTCTCATCATACCATGTGTAAAACTTACACAAAAATTGGAACGTGCATGCACAACTTCATTTGTGTGCACATGCAATTTAAACCCAAAACTTTGGGTGCCAACAATCTTCAAATTCCATTCATTTTCTTTGTTTAAGAGAATTTTTCTCCTATTCTATTCTAGTCTTTTGAAATCCTCCTTTTGGGATTCAATGAATGAAATGTCTACCTCTTTTTCTTGCCACTCCTCTAATTTCTACTCTATCTCTACCAAGGAGTTTTTCTCCTTTTTTCTTCTTTCCTTGTTCCAAGCCGCTGACACTTCCTTGACCATTTTTATATTTGACAAAAATTGAAGTGAGGTAGATTCTAGAAATGAAGGATTGTAAGGGATCCAAGATGTTTTGGTGGCCTCTTTGTATGTATGATCCTCCAACTAGAAATAATTAAACTTCAAGGGGCTGGGTGTATTTTTTTATACCTGGTGAAATCTCCAAAATGAAGGGATAGTGATCATAAACTTCCCCCAAGGCTACCCATTGTAGAATTTGGAGATTTTCCTATAGGAAATCCTTAGACAAGAGAAATATGTCCAATATTTTTGAAACATGGGAATCACCAGAGTGCATGTTCCTCCATGTGGGAGTGTATTTGGATGGGATGAATATCATAAATCCTTGCTTCCTCTAATCAATGAATGAGGAAATCCACTAAGGAATCAATGTGAGCTATGAAACCCCAAATCTCACAAGCCCCAAGGGAGTAATTAATATCTCCACATATTAGGACCCTATATGATTTAATTAGAAGGGAATGAAGGATTTTGTTCTAGAAGTTCTTCCTCTCTTTGTAGGGGTCATAAATGTTTAGACAAAGGAAATGTATGCTAATATCGGATGATCCAGGGGGATCTATGATTGCTCAAAAATGAAAATTTTCAAATGCTAAAACAAATTATAGGATTTCGTAGTGCTTAGTGAGACCTTTCCGATCGAACAAAAAACTCGTCAATCCGATTTCGTTTGACAAAGTTATCATGTTTTGAAGTTGTTGACCAACAATTAAAAAGTCAACGTGGACACGTGGTACTTCATAGTGGTGACACACGGAAACGTGCATATGTGAAACGTAGAAACTGTAGATGTGACGTGTGTTAAGCCCTAATCCATGGCACATTACCCCTTAATTGGGGAATATTATATTAGTATTGTTATGTTATTTATGTCAGCTTGGATCCATTAATTGTAATTATACCTCCTAGTGTCCTATWTAGTATACCAAAGAGACCTTTTCATTTGGAATCATGTATTTTTGAATTCATATGATGTATAAAGAGGTTTCCCCCTYGAGGAGGCTTATTATCTRAATTTSTCTCTTTTTCAAGGTGTTGAGTACTTATTCTAAGGTTTTTATGCTATTTTGATATTTGGTTCTTAACATTTGGTATCAGAGCTAGAAAATCCTCAAGACTGGCTTCTTCAAAACAYGTCTTCTTAGAATTTTCTCTACAACGTTTTTTTTGGAAGGTTTCAAGATCTGGAATTTCTATGGTGTAGAGGAGACATTTAGAGATAACTTGGGTCCAAATTTGAGATCTTGGCTCGTTAAATTTTTGGAGWTACATTCTGTTCAAGTTAGGGTTTGTGACTAGTCCTKAAACTAGTYGGAAATAGGTCTCATTGGAATTTTCTCTCCCAATTTTTTTCRTCTTGGTTTCAGGCTATGAAATGTTTACAATAAGAAGAATAAATAGTGAATTATCTTGYGTAAAAATGTTATCCCTTTATTTGTTGTASTATGAGAGTTATTYTCTGAGGAAATTAGGGTTTTTGGCTYGTTCATATTTCAGTCTAAAACATGTGTTCTTGGGAAAACTGTTATATCTAAAGCTACAAACCTCCAAACTRTGTGAGACCTATTATATTGGTTAGGGTACAGAGCAATGTTTTACTRGTACAAATTTCAAGTTCTTAAGTGAAGACAGTGTGACATGGGGTAGTCTGTACAAGTTCACTCCCCCGAAGGGAAAACAATCAACACATCTTTGGAAGGTTATCATAAAATTTCCTTGAAGAATCCAATATTGGTATAACCTATGGGGTTGGAAAGAAGACACAACAATCTACCTCAGGCCAAAATATTAGACTCAKAAGGGCCAAAATTACAGAGCTACAATAGAAGAAAGGTCAACTAGCAGAACAATCTCCAAATYAGTSTTTTAAAAGGTGTGTTTTGTTTTTGAAAATTTGCATATCTTTTGACTAGAAGATCCAATTGGGGTGATTCAAAAAGTGGAAAAAAGGAGTATCACATACATTTGGGAGAATCTTAGGTTTTTTTAGGTACATATGCATTTTGAYGTCTTTAAATGTAGGAGTTATCATTACTTGTCAGCGCTACAACCTAGGGATTGTGTGGTTCTTCCACGTACCTAGATTATATCAGAAGGCCCCTTTCGAACGGTTGCACATTAGACAACACTACTATGGATTTGAGATCCCATGTACCTGGCGTATATCGGGAGACCCCCTAAAATCATAGGACCAATCGAGTAAACCATTTGGCCATCTTTTTTCTATAGTACAGTGAGAACAACACTCAGGGAGATCACTCTCTAGTACCTGGGTAGTCAAATAGTATGGCTAAGAGCATGGTCAAGCCTCCTTAGTTAGTTCCCTGAGATATTGGGCTGAGTATTATTGTTGGACCCCGCACGTATATAAGAGAGATATAAAACCTGACACTCCCTTGTCTGTGAGGACCTTTGCCTAATCCAATTAAGAATTCCTACCTTCCAGTGATACTTGGCTAACATGCCACAAAAAAAGGAAATTTTTGCAACAAATAATCCCTCAGAAAATCCTACTTTGATCCGAAAAGATTTTTTAAAGACTATGGTTGAGTTTTAAAACATGAGTTCATTAACCATTTAAGAAAATGATGAAAGAGGAAGAATTAAATATGTAACATGGCAGCCATAATGAAATATACAGATATGGAAATAAGCACACGAATCAACAAACCATAACAACAAAAGTTGATAACGGAATTCGGCAATATCGCCTACGTCTCTGGGCCTTTGTCTCAGTGGGTGATGATTTCTGATTTCTCTTCAAAGATTCAAAAGTACATCAAAAAAGTGCCAAAAGGATTACAAAATGATGTGGTTGTGTTCTGCTAGATCTTAAGTACCCAACAAAACTGACAACACTGAAAACGGATGAACGAAGCTCCTAGAAATGGCCCGCAAAGTTTCTCTCTTCAATGGTTTCCCTGCATAAAAATGACTTTAGCTTTACAATTATTCAACATTTCTTCTCCTCTGAACCTCTCTCTAGATGTCAATAACCTCTAGTTTATATATGCTTGAATTTGGTAATAAACTCCCAACTTCCACCCAAGATCTGGCCTCAAAAAGGGTTCCAGATCCTCCAAAAATGGTCAAAATCCCCTCAAACAGGGTTAAAAATTAGTAAAAATATTAATATATGGTTTAAAACCTACTTTTGGGATAAAATACGGTGCAGCCCCTGATCCTCTGGCTCCTAGTCACATGCGGGCCCTCCATGTGGCCCTGGGCTGGTGCTGGCGCGTTGGCCCCTCTGGTTATGGGTCCTGGTCATGTGCGCTTGGCCATATGGCCACACCCCAAAGATCCATGCGCACAAACTAGTTAGACCCCTGGTTGTTTAGCCCCTTGTTAGACGCCCTGGTCGGCGGGCTAGCCCGACCAGTCAACGCTAACCCCATAAATCTGCGCCAATCGTATAAGGGAGTGGTTTGGGTCACATGGTAGAGGTCATATGATAGTGTATGTTGGGGGCTTAACTCCAACATGGAGTTAGCCATAACACAGTCCGTGCCAAGGCCCAAAGTATAATAGTGTGGTCTCGTGGTAAGGTCGTATGCGTCAGGGGTCTGGGGTTAGGCCCCAACCCTTTAATCTGCCCATTAAACATTTGACTCAATTAAAATATTAATTTTGGACTTTAGTTTACAAATCACATCGTGGGCGGGCTGGTAGCCCAGCCCTACCAAATCGCTCTGCCCGAATCAAAGGTCACGGGTTCGACTCCCATGGAGTCCATACAAATTTTTTCCATAACCAACAAACCAATGAAGGGGTGCCACGTGGCATCCCATGACTGGGCCACATGGCACCATTACATTCACCCAAAATATGCCACATGTCAAACAATGATTCGACCACCTGTCTATCCAACCAACGTTCTAGTGTACCTACCATGTTACTATATGGCCATACATACTGTACGATCAGTTGCCATGTTAGCATTGTACAGGCTGTACAGTCAGTAAAATTTTTGCATGTTTGGCAAAATGAACAAAACGCGATATCTTTCGCATACGGTGTCTGTTTGAGCCCGTTCAAGTTGTGTTGGATTTGTCACGACGAGGCCTACGCACACATCTGTTTTGAAGTGATTATGAGAAATTTGAATTTTAGGCCTTCCTTGACTCATTTTGGTTCCTAGATCCATTTTTGGATCATACTTGGACTCTTGATGAAGGTGAAGAAATGTGCAAGGACATAGATGCTTTACACAAGAAGGCAGTGACAAAAGATGAGATAGAAAGAATGATGGATTCAATTGAAGCTAAGCTGGATTCAAACAATGATTCGACCACTTGTTTGTCTAGTCAACATGCCAATGTACCTACCACGTCACTGTACATATGTATAGACTGTACGATCAACTACGACGTCAACACTGTACGGACTGTACAGTTAGCAAAAAAATTGCCTGTTTGGAAAAATGAACATAATGCGATATCTTTCGCATACGGTGTCTGTTTGAGCCCATTCAAGTTGCGTTGGGTTCGTAACGACGAGGGCTATGCACAAGTAGTTTTTGAAGTGATTCATATCACTTTTATGTTTAGGCCTCTCTGGACCTGTTAGTAATAATTCTAGTCATGGGTTCGAGAAGCTTTCGGCCCCGCTAGTCGCACAAATGCTCAAGCGCAGCTCGGAGAGTTTCTGTTTTGTTTTTCCAAGTAGCGGGTCAAGCGAGTGGGCAAAGTTTTGATATTGGCA
>ML798390.1:258791-281431 GCA_009831015.1 Picea engelmannii | reverse complement strand
GAATTCCAAGAATATCCCCCGCACCCAATGGGTCCATCAGTTTGTGAACACAATGGATATGGTTCGTACAACCTGGTATATTTAGGAGGCGCTCAGAGGGAAAACAATCGAATGGAATGATGTGAGATCCTAATTTTTTTTAATTTTTAGTTTCAATGTCGAATATCTGGCTCAAAGAGCATGCCTCTTTATAACTAAGGATTTTATTTTTCATCGAAAACCAAAAGAAGCTACCCCTAGGGTCATATGCTTATCTCACCATCCAATAGCTAAATTAAAATAAGTTTTCCACTATTACAAGATTGATATGGACAATATTGATGATGAGGACCCTAGAGAAACACATACTAAATAATCTAAGGGCGAGCACGTAATTAAGGGAAAAGTGCCAGAAATGAACCTTTCAGACTATAATGGTCCCATAAAAAATAAGAATCACAACATTGGCACTCAGGAAGTGCTAAAGATGGCCATTATTAGAGACTATTGGGGTAAGGAGACTGGCACTCAAGTTTTCAACCTACTTAAACAATATGAGGACTTATTTCCCCATAGTTTCATCGAAATGAAAGGGATTGCAGGCTCACTGGGGGCCATGAAAATTCATATTAAGCCAGATACCAAACCGATCAAGAGGAGACCTTATCGACTAAATCCCAATTAAAAATTGAAAGTGCACAAGGAGTTGGATCAGATGCTAGATGTAGGAATCAATGTCCCAGTTGAAGAGTCATATTGGATTATTCCTATGGTGTTGCAACCCAAGAAAACAAGTGATATCTAAATCTATGTCAATTTGTGGAGTCTCAACACAGTTTGTGTCCACGACCCCTTCCCTACTAATTTCATAGATGATGTTCTAGAAAATATGGATGGCTGGGAAGCATACTCTTTTACGGACGGGTTTTCAGGGTATCATCAAGTTTGAATCGCAGAAGAGGAACAAGATAAAACCACTTTTGCCCTTTGTCTTGGAGAATGCTCCTGTATTATTTTCCCACATGGTAATCATCATTTTCATACATGATAATGCCCTTTGTCTTGGAGAATGCTCCTGTATTATTTTCATAAATTTCTTGAAGTTTATTTAGATGATCGAACTATGTTCATTTTGCTAAAGGAACACATGCAATATCTTTGGTTGATGTTAGACAAATGTCTCCAACTACAAATATCACTAAATTTAAAGAAGTGCATCTTTTGCACCTCGTTTGGTATATTATTAGGAAATGTCATCTGTAAGGGGGTTGTTATCACTAGAAAATGTCTCACTATACAAATATAGAGAATGGATAAAGAAACAACTAACAAAAACACAACATACTACCAATATTCATGGAAGGATTACAGTCAGTTTGGAAAGACACTAATGAAACTATGTAAAAGTGGTTTTGGAAATCCGTGCACATTCATCCAAAGTAGCGCATGCACATTCGTGTGAGCTAACATGGTGTACGACGTGCACAATGCACGGAGTGTGTAACTGACAGTCGAAATACATGCGCGGACGCGAAAATGGTGCATTGATGAGTTTGGTTAGGACTCAACCACTTTTGGGATGAAGGGGATCTCCCCCATACCCAAAATTGCCCCCAAATGTTTCCTTGGGATCACTGAAAAGGATAAGAAGTACCTCCAAGGGCCTCCCATTCACATTTGGAACTAGTTAAGAAAAATCTTGCCATCCTCCTATAAATAAAGGGCCATTGTATGCAAAAAAAAAGAATCATTTGTGTATTGTTATGATGCTCATTTTTAGCTTTGGGAAGCCATCTTCATCTTAGAAATATTTGGGAATCCATAGAAAGTGTTAGGACTCTCTCCTCTTGAGTATTCCACCACTCTTTTCTTCACCATTTTCCTTTGTTAGCCATTGATAGTAGAAAGAAGAATTTGTACTTGGGGACTCAAGAGCCTTCCCAAGGAGGAAGAGGGCACTCATAAGTTTCCATATTTCTCCACGAAGTTTAAATTCGAAGATCAATTTACTTGGTATATATCTCTTGTGTTTTCTTTGTGAATTCATTTCAAGTTATTTCTTTCTTAGTTTAGATTTATTTCATTGTTTTTTATTTCTTGTTTCTTTATGTTAGTTGAGACACTAACCAACTAACTCTTTGATGTGCTTTCTAGATAGCCTAACTAGATAGTTAAGGAACATCCTTTTGCTCACCCTTGTGACAAAAGGAACCCAATAGATTGGTCAATATACTAGGGATTTGAATCAAAATTGACCCCAATTAGGTTGTTAGAGTTTTCTTTCTTACTTGTTTGCATGTGAAGGTGTCAAAACCGACCTAGTCTCACCCTTTGAGAGTAGGATTTCACCCCACAGTAAGAGAATTTTTTCAAAATTTCTATCTCGCCAACTTCTTTGTATGCGCATAGGTTCGGGACAAAAAAAACGCGGTCTTCGCATATCTGCGCTCTATCGAAACTCTCCAACTGCATGGTTTGCGCATTGTGTGCGACTGTTTTTATTTTGTTGCGCACCTGTCTGAAATTTTGCAAAATTGTATGGCTTGAGTTTCCCACTGCCACTCAGTATTTTAGATTTGATTTTAATACTTTGTAAAAGCTAGTACAAGAAGGTTGAGATCTAATTCTAGCATACCTAAACCCCACATCACACATAGATAATTAGGGATATTAAAAAGAACTGCAATATCTTTGATTTCCTTGGTTGCCACGTGGATGGCTTAAAAGGATTTTTTGCATTTGAATCTTAGAACAAGCCTTTCATTTTACAAGTTCATCACATTAAACCGATACTAGAAGACCATATAAACCAATCTTGGAGTATGCTCTTTCGTCGCACCTTAGTGTGATCTTGGAAATCATAAAAAGAGGTTTCTTAGATAAGTCTCCATCTCCCTTGGTAAATCAAATCACTTCAAAAAGAGGCCAATCCTCTCAACATACTTGTTGAAAATTGATCTTAAAATAGTTGTAAGGGCTCATATACCCACATGCATGCAATTCTAGGATCTTTTTCAATTTTTAGAGTAAGTCACTTAAGGAGTTTAAAGAAATTGTAAGGGCCCACACATGCCCACATGTTCACAATCTAGTACTAGTTTCAATTTTTCTAGATTAAAAAACACCTTAGGAAGACAAAGGGTCCAAGAAAGGATTATCATATCCGCGCTCTGTCGAAACTCTCCAACTGCATGGTTTGCGCATTGTGTGCCACTGTTTTTTATTTTGTCATGCACCTGTCTGAAATTTTGCAAAATTTTATGGCTTGAGTTTCCCACTCCCACTCAGTATTTTAGATTTGATTTTAATACTTTGTAAAAGCTTGTACAAGCAAGCTAAGATCTAATTCTTGCATACCTAAACCCCACATCACACATAGAGAATTAGGGAGATTAAAAAGAACTACAATATCTTTGATTTCCCTGGTTTCCACGTGGATGGATTAAAAGGTTTTTTTTGCATTTGAATCTTAGAACAAAGCTTTCATTTTACAATGTCACCACATTAAACCAAGACTAGAAGACCATATAAACCAATCTTGGAGTATGCTCTTTCCTCACACCTTAGTGTGATCTTGGAAATCAAAAAAAGGGGTTGCTTAGATAAGTCTCCATCTCCCTTGGTAAATCAAATCACTTCAAAAAGAGGCCAATCCTCTCAACTTAATTGTTGAAAATTGATCTTAAAAGAGATGTAAGGGCCCATATTCCCACATGCATGCAATTCTAGGACATTTTTCAATTTTTAGAGTAAGTCACCTAAGGAATTTAAAGAAATTGTAAGGGCCCACACATGCCCACATGCTCACAATCTAAGACTAGTTTCAAGTTTTCTAGATTAAAAAACACCTTAGGAAGATAAAGGGTCCAAGAAGGTATTATCATATTCACCATGGTAGCTTAGGATTTATTTTCGTTTGCAAGGGTCATTTTGAACAAACTTAGTAAGTTATCTAAAAAATATAAGTAAAGGACCACACGATGTCCACCATGCTAAAATCTTGAATTTAATTTATTAAAAAATTGATTCGCCATCACCACTCCTTGCACACACTCTCACTCATTCAAAAACATTTTTTCTAGATACTTGAAACTCTTGTGGGCTTCATTTTTTTAGAAAAGGGTCTTTGTGCACACCATCATACAGAACGAAGTTGCTCCATGACCCCAAATTCACATCCCTCTTTCACATTCTAAAAACAACCATAATCAACCCACTTGATAACCTCCATAAGAGGAACATAAAATAATTTAGTAGTCTAAGCTATGATTTTGGGGATAGGGATCCAAATAACTTCCCATCATCATTTCTCATTTGAAACTTAGAAAGTTGTGAATTAGGGTGCAAAAATCCTCCCACTCAAGCATTCATATACGATAAGGTAGGGAGACACCCATGAAGGGTTGAAGGCTGAGGTCTCATTGTTATGTGCATGCCTCCTTGGGTCACTGAACCCTTGGAAAGCATCTAGCCTTTGACCAATTTCTGAGGTCGAAAATCTAAATGTCGTGCTTGATGGAGGTAGCTTAGTAGTAACAACTTAGGATTTATTGACCCAAGGAGGTAGATATGGGCTGCAATCGCACCTCGGTCATATTTTGAATGGTTGTCAGGAAACATCGCCAGTACTTCCAGGATATGCCCCCTTCATCCCTCATTTTAACTGATTGTCTGTCCCTTCACTAGTTTCTGCTCAAGTGGGTTTTGGCCCCACTGTCGAGATATTTTTTGGAGATCCAATGTTGTTTGAGAGGAAGGACGTTACGTCGAATAAGACACGTTCATTTGTTATTTGATCTTTATTCCCCCACGAGAAGTTACAAAAAACCCAAACCACTTTTCACATTTTCTTGATGTATGATTTTCACCATTTGAAGCACATGCAATCTTATGAATACATTGTTTAAAGTGATTTGAAATCAGTTTGTCCTATCATACCTCACCACTAATTACACACACCCACTTCTAGGCTACAATTATAGGGGAACCATAGTATCCCCGTTGTTCTAGACGCTTGAGAAATTTACCCCCAATTTTGGGTGGTGTTCCTAATTTTCCTGAGACATCAACAATACCATCACATACACTAGTTAGCACTATAGTACTAGGCTCAGGATTACTAGGAGCCACTTTGCTTGGAACCAATATCCCAAGCAACTCATAAACAAGCCCTCCACCACAAGGAGGCAGAGCCCAAACTTTTTCACAAAGTACATTCTCCCAAGGAACTACTTCCTCCCATAACATCGCATGACCCACTCCTTTCATGCCTTTTTTGGATTCACTTGATATCCATGATCTAATGAAACTAACAAATGACCCCATATTACACGACCCCACTTGGTCGAATATGCCCACAAAACCACCTTTAGACATCCCCAAGTTTGAAGGAAAAGTCGGAGAGTACCCCACCAACCATGTCATGTCCTTCCACTTGTGGTGTTCTTCCAATAGCATAATGGAAAATTCCATTCTTCTACGGTTATTTCAAAGAATCCTCACTAGTAACACAACCAAATGGTATGTGGATGAAAAGTCTAGAGCCCACCCAACATTCAAATCATTAGCCAAAGTGTTCCTGTCATTTTTTCAACTTCCCATTCGTCATGATACTAGGTCTGAAATCCTATCAGAATGCAAACAAAACACCGCTACTCACATTTCATACCATATTCATGAATGGCGTAGGCGTCGCAACCTTTGTAAAGCGGACACCATCCCACAACAAAGGCTAAATTGGTTCCTCCGATCGTTCGTTCCTACCCTCGTTAAAGATGTGGCCACAACCCTCCCCTAAATTGAAGATGAAGCCATCACTAGACACAACAATTTGACTTCATCTACTCCCAATCAGAGAACCTATACACTGTCCTCCCATATGCTCCTCGTCATTTTCCCTTTGGTCAAGAAAAACCTGGAACATCGCACATTGTTGATGGGTTGATTGGCTCCAAAGATCATACTCAACCACACATGCAATTAGTACCTGCATATGGAACCAACCCATAGTTTCAACCACATGGGGGAAATCCATATTACCCTCCCATCCCCGCCCCCGCCCCCCAACAACACCATTCATGGCACCTCCTCTTCCCCCCATGGGTACCCATCTACCCACATCCCTTCCCCAACCAATCCTTGTCCCGCCACCGGTTCCTCCACCACCAACATCCTATACACATATTAATAATGGAGCCACCTCCACTTCTTACAACCCATATGGACCCCCACAAGGTAACCCATACTATCCCTTCCCAGGTCCACCACAACTTGTCGCACCCCCACATGGAAAACACTAGGCGGGGGTCAATTTCATCCAACCTTCTCGTCTTCAACATGTTCAACATTTTGAATAGTTGAATATGGCCAATCCACCTCACAACGCAAAAATAATCAGAATAAAGGAAAGAATACGAACCAGGTACAAGGAGGGAACCCCCCTCAAAAAACCCCCAAGCTGGGGGAAACCAGCGTCAATCCAAACAAAATCACCAAGGGAGAAATAATAATGGCCAACCACGACAAGGGCGAAATAACAACCTTCGAACCAATTACCCTTGTGCATTACATGGCGAATATGGACATTACACTCACTATTGACCTCAAATCGCAGACTATAAATGGATGAAGGATGCCATGAATCCTCAGTGGGATCCCAACCCTCAAGGTCCACCTTAAGAACCTCCCACTTATATACCACCACCAATGGTATTACAAAACCCTATCACACATCGAGGAGTCATTAATACTCAACAACAGGGGGTCCAACGCCCACACCCACAGGGATAGTTCCTTCCACCTGAACAACCCACCCAGGGAACACCACCAACCGCAGTATCCTCCTTGCTACGGAAACGGAAATCCTCTTACAAACTCATAGTCATCAATACGATACATCCCCTGATCCATTACCCACCACTTCGGATGCTCCCCAACCACCAACTAGACAACCATCGATGATCCCTCATCCTAACACTAAAGAGATCACCCACATGCCTCGTGCACCCTTGTGAAGGAATGTACATATCTCTCATGCTAGGGCCACCCATAGCTACAGTATTATTGACAATCTCACACAATCACCAGCTGCCATGTCAGTTATGGAAGTACTTCAAGCATGCCCTTCCCAATGAAAGGAATTACTTTCATAATAGGGGGTAGTAGATCCTATAGACACCTGTCTAATCACAATTGATTTAGACAAAGCAGACCCTCGACTCCCATCATTAGTCGCATTCTAGATACCTGTCAAAATATGGAATATCACGGTCCATCATTGTATCATAGACGAAGGAGCATCCACTTGCATCATGTTCAAATCAATATGGCAACAACTTGGTTCACCTGAGTTGATCCCCTCCACCATCACGCTTCGAGCTTATGATGGTCTCCATCCCAACCAGAAGGCCTATATCAAAACGTTTCAATCGATTTGAGGGAAAAACAATTCTTATCGACATAAAATTCACCGATTCCCATTTGGATTATAATATCCTCTTTAGACAAAGCTACATGTATGCCATGTAGGTTGTAGCTTCATCGTTATTTCATACCATGTTATTCCCCCACAATGGGAAAATTGTCACCATTGATGAATTGACACACCATGAACCCAACCAATCATGGCACATTGATAACATCCTTCCACTTGTTCGCTCGAGCACCAACCTTGTCCCAATGATAGACGTTGGATTAGGGTTGTTTCAGGATCCATCTTTGATTGGTACATACCAAGGTATCCTACACCCCAACCCCGCCTCCATCGATGAGTGTGTTATCACAACTGATGGAGTAGAGATAACAGACCCCTCGTCCATCGAGAACTCATAAGACTCCACCACCACTCCTTCTTGGCCAACACTAATACTTCCTAACACCCCCACCCCCATATTGACTCCTCAGGATAGAACATTGGAGAGTCCACCACCCATGGGCCAAATCCTCATTTGGAAAACGGTCCCATAGGCCATCACCCAAATACTCTTATTTTACCCTCCCCCATAAGTAACAACATATCAGGTTGCTTCTACCCTCACCTTACAAAATATGGTCATAGAAATTATTTTATGGTATCGAGAACCACTAGCTATGGTACCAGGTTTATCTCTTCCACTGCAACTCGCAGTCCCATTAACATGATCAGTAGCTCATATCTCCACTCACCCAATTGGTCACACAATTGGGGGAAATATTACCACTACAGGAGACGCTACCTCTAGAACAGGGGGAAGTGCCACAAACCAATGAGGCACACGCAAGAAGAAGGAACCTTATCTCCCTTCCCCACCCCGCATACCACCTCCATGCGCATTGTGCAATACCATTAGAAACTCTACCAATCTCTACCTCGCTTTACCCAAATTACAAAATCTCATTCCAAAACCCATAAGTACACCGCTACTACCTACACATGTTGCCCTGCCCGCCTCCCCGGAACCTTCTTCCTCCAAACTTACCAGTTTGAGAACCAAGCATGTTTGTGCCATTTGTTCTCAATAAGGCCATTACACGCACCATTTCTCGACCCTCCCACAGTTTTGGGATACTCTAGCAGTAGTACACCAAACCACATTACCCACACCTTCCTCTGTATCACCCATTATTGGCATTCACTATATTTCTACATCAGTAAATGAGCGCATGCGATTCCCTTGTGCATTGTGCCACCAGATGGATCATTACACATATCGATGCCCACTCATCATTGAGGGACGCACATGCTGGATGAATTCCATCACACCCATCCCACCAACCATACCAACCTTGATGAACCTGGTTGTGAACGATCACCATCCAAGAAGTCATGCCATACATCCCCCAAGGCTCAATCCCCATCTATTGACCCCTCTTTCCATTGCACCATGATGCGAGGAATTTCCCCCAAATCCCCACAACTCTCCTGTAACAACGGTCTATGAGATCCCCCCTCCTTCATACCACAGTACTTCTAGTTCATACATGGATATTTGGTTCATGAAATCTATTGAATGTCTCCCTTGCCCTCCTGTAGGCCCATCTACCTCACGGACAAATGATGTTGTTCAACTGCCACCAACTCCCCTTGTGAATCTCGATGCCCCACTTTCCCCCGTTACAGACTCCCTATACTCCCTCACCTTTCAGTCCGATGAAGACATTTTAGAAGTCCTATGCACACCCGATTACCCATGGGATTCTTTTCATCATCGATCCCTTTTTCTAGCACACAATGCCTTTCAGCCATCAACAAACGCCCATGTAAGTACCATTGAAGCTAAATATTTCATCCCTTTTGGCCATGCAGACTGGTTCAAGAACCCAATACCCGCCCGTGAAGCATTTGAAGAAGGTAACATGGCCAATATCTCACCCACCATCAAAACACGAGGTATTCACTCAGTGAACCCGTGACATAGCGCCTTCTTTTGTGGGATATTAAAGAATCCCCCTAATTTCACTAGATATTCGTAAATATCTGTCAACATAAATTTGTTGAACCCCCCTCCCAATACATTCTTCCAATAAAATAAACCCCTATTTTCACTAGATACCCCTTTTTATTCCCCCTAATACATATAAACCCTTTGAGACCTCACACCCCCCCCAACACCTATAATATATTGACTTTATTTTTCACAATTTAAAAAACCCCAATATGAATAAACGTGGTAAGATATTGGTCAACAAGGTGACACCCCTGTGCATCAAAATCTACATTTCAATCAAACCCAATATCGTGGAAGAAATCACCCTTGAGGCAACATGCTCCCTAGAGGAAATTGTAGCATACAAAGCCCTATTCCAAGAATATCAGGTCGTGTTTTCCTGGTCCTACACCTGGATGTCAGGTTTAGACCCAGCCATCGTTGAACGTCGCATTGACACTTGGCCTGATGTTTCCCCTATTCACCAAAAGAAACACCCCCTTCACTCTTCCAAAGCCATGGCGATAAAATTCGAGATCGACAAACTATGTACAACTGGCTTCATATACCCCATTTCATACACTTCCTAGGTTTCCAATCCTATTCCTATCAACAAAAAACATGGCACCATTCGAGTTTGCATAGACTTTCGTGACCTCAAACAAGATTATCCCAAAGAAAACTTTCCTACCCCCTTCATCGATGAAGTCATCAATGCCTGTGTCGATCATGAAGTCCTCTCCCTCATGGAAGGATTCACAACTACAACCAAATCCAGATCCGCCATGTGGATCAATACAAAACCACATTCACAACCCCATGGGGCACCTTTTCCTATTGCATCATGCCCTTTGGACTCAAAAATTACATGGCCACTTTCCAATGAGAAACGACATACGCCTTCGACGATCTCTCTCACATCATTCTGGCCTACATGGATGACCTCACCGCTTGATCCAAGAAACATTCCCAACACATAGAGGATCTGCAAATCATCTTTGAATGTTTCTAAAGGTACAACATATGGCTCGACTCGCTTAAATGCGTCTTCTATGTCACTGCAGGATGCCTATTTGGATTCATACTATCCCAATAGGGAATCACCGTAGACTTCCTTAAAGTTCAGGAAATCAACAAGATCCCCCTCCCATGAACTTATGTCGGTTGCAAAGCGTCTAAGGAAAAGCAAAATTCTTACGGTGTTTCATCCCTAACTATGCCATTTGCACCTAAGGAATCCTACTATTACTCCATCGTGATATCCCATTCCATTAGGACCAACATGCCTAGGATGCCTTTGACTAACCCAAAGATGCTCCCATCAAATCCAATTTGATCAGTCCCTCCAACTATGATAGGGCTTATATACTCTACCTATCATCCTCTGACGTTTCGATTTTTGAAGTACTCATTCAGGTTGATGATGCCCAATGTGAGCATGTTATATACTACATTAGAAAGAACCTCTCAGGGCCACCTCTCAAATACAATCATGAGAAAAATCTAACACTAACAGTCGTCCTAGCAGTTCAAATGCTGCACCATTATATCTTGCTTTGTACCACCAAATTAGTTGAGGATTCCAACCCCATGCACTACCTCTTGAGTCATCGCTAGATCAATGACCAATTCGCTCGTTGGATCATTATTCTCCAAGAATAAGACCTCGATTTTAGCACCCCAAAGAGAAATAAATCGCTTGTCCTCGCTGAATTCCTCGTAGACTTGCCATCTGACTCTACAAACCCCCTGGTCAATGCAGATTTTCTTGATGAGAATTTATTTCTCATATCATCTACAGATCCCTGGTACGACAATATTTTGGTCTACCTACGAAATAAAAAAAAGTGGTCCCCACCTATCTCGGGACGATTGTCGTCGCATCCGACACCAAGCCTCATAGTACCTCCTCATCGGAGATGTTCTCTGTCGTAGAGGCGTCAACATGCTCCTTCGGCGATACCTCACCCTGGAAGAGGCCGAGACAGTTCTGAATGATTGCCACAATGGGGCATGTGACAGTCACTTATCCCTCATGTCCACTACACAAAATATCATTCAGACAGGTTGTTTTTGACCCACATTGTTTCATGACTGCATACATGTAGTTAAGAGATGTAACAAATGTCAGCTATATGCACATAAGGCTCGGGCACCATCTGCCCTCTTGCACCCTGTAACCACGGTTGGACCCTTCTGTAAATGGGGCATAAATTCCATGACATGCAACCCTCTATCCAGAGATGGACACAAGTACATTGTTGTCATCGTTGATTACCTCACGAAATAGCCTAAAGTAATTCCCATGTTCAACAATACAACCGACACAACGACGTTTTTGTTTTTCAACCATGTCATCTCTCACTTTGGGGTCCCCATACAACTAATCTACAACCATGACAAGCACTTAGAGAATGAGGTCTTCATGGAGATATCGACCCAATTATGATTCATCCAAGAGTTTGCCTAACCTTATTACCCACAATCCATTGTGAAAGTCAAGGTCGTCAACAAGGTTCTCATAACTATGCTTTTAACGCACAGTTGACAAACACAAGACCAATTGGCATCATATATTTTTCCCAAGTTTATGGGCATATCAGATAGCTATCAAAACAACCACAGGTTTCACACCCTTCCATTTAGTCCATGACATCAAATCCATACTTTGTATTGAGTGTGAAATCGCAACGCAGTGCACGGCAATCGAGCTCTTACCCAACACACCACCGCTTGAGTAAAAGGAACCCAAAAGGGGGGTTTTGGGTTGATCCTACTAAACTTGCAGCCATACTAGAAATGGTCACCCCCACCTCAGTTCATGAACTGCAAACCACATTTTGTCACACATGATACTACCGATGGTTCATATAGAACTATGCTCAAATTGAGGCCCCGATAGACAAATTATTGCGCAAAGATACAAAGTGTATTTGGACACAAGAATGTTAGAAAGAATTAGACACTTTGAAAGAGAAACCGGTCACTGCACCAATCCTTGTATTTCCCTATTGTTCCAAGTTATTTCATGTTCACGTTGATGCCTCGTCTATTGCGCTCAACGTCGTTCTCACACAGCCGAGAAAAGTAAATATTGAACAACCAATATACTTTACCAACCGCAAGTTGTCTGACGCTGAAAATAATTTCACAACAATAGAGTGCAAGGGTCTTTCTACGGTTTACACCAAGTTGCATAATTTTCACCATTGTTTACTAGGAAAATCGTTTAATTTTTTTACAGAACACTTCGCGCTCAAGTATTTGGTCAACAAGCTATTATTAGGTGGCAGAATTTATCGGTGGTTTCTCCTCTTATAAGAATTTAACTTTGAAGTCGTGGTCAAGCCAGGGAAACATAATGTTGAACTGGATCATTATCGCACATTAATATGGGGAATCTCCTAAAACCCCATATGATGAGATTCCCAATGTAGGCTCCTGTTGACTATACTCTGGTGTAGCATCGTCAATTGGTGACCCACAATGTTGATTATCAATTGATTGTCGGCCAATTGTATAATTTTGGCACGGACGATATCCTACGTTGATGTTCTTCATAACATTAATGGGATCCCATATTATATGAACCACATGAAGGTATTGTTGGAGTCCACAATGCGGCTAAGGCCATAGCGTATAACGTTTGTCACATAAGACTTTGGTGGCCCTCACTCTTTTGCGATTCTGAGAACTATTGCAAGCATTGCGATGTCTGTCAACGTATTGGAAATCCTTATCGAAGGGAGGAGCTCCCATTATTTCCAGTAACAACACTGGATCCATTCAACAAGTGGGAAATCGACTTTGTGGGTCCAATCAACCCACCGATGCGTCGTACAAGGGCACAAAACATTATTACTGCAACATAATATCTAACAAGATGGCTCGAAGCCACGCTAGTCAAATATTGTACAACAGAGACTATGGCATGCTTCATTTTTTAGAATATCATCACCATATTTGGATGTCCAAGGGTACTTCTGGTCAATCGGGTTGAATTTTCTAAATGAGACCATTCTGTAACTCACTCAGGATTTCATGATCAATCACCAAAAAAGCACTCCCTATCATCCTAAAGTTAATGGTACAGTTGAATCTTTTATTAAAATTTTAGAACATGCTTTAAGCAAAGTTTGTAATGTGCATTGTGATGAATGGGATCATCATATCCCGAAAATAACATGGGTTTATCAAACCGTGTGCAAAAGGATGACCAAGTGCATGCCATTCAGATTGGTCTATGGCAAGGAAGTGATCATGCCGCTAGAATTTGTTGTTCATAACCTCCAGGTTTCCCTTACAACCTAGATGACAGACTATCAGTCCCTCCAACATAGGTTAGATGAAATTATGGAAATAGAGGAGGACCGAATAATGGCAAGCTTCATCCAAGTGGTTAGAAAGGAAATACATAAGGCATGGTATGATCATAATATCCACTAGAAAATCCTCGAGCCAGGATCTTTAGTTTTATTATGTGATAGTAAATATTTGCAACATCCTGGTAAAATACGCATGGGGCGGTTGGATCCTTTTCATCTAGTCTAAATCATTGAAACAGATGTTGGCAAGCTCACAGCCTTACAAGGAAAACCACTCAAGGGTCTCATTAATGGTAGTAGGTTGAAGGTGTACTATGGCCCTTAGGGGTCAACCATTAGTTAGCTCTATTTCAATTTTACATATTAATAAAGTAGGATTAGAATAGGTTGTACAACATATCACATATATCATATTCATCATAATTTACATTTTTAGAGCATAAGCATTCCTATCAGTCACGCAGGTGGCCTCGATAAAGAGAAAAGGAGAGAAGATTGTTTAGAATTCCAAATCCAACTATGTCTTTGCCAACAATACAAGGTTATGGTCTTCACTAAAAAATCACACAGGTGTTGGAGGAGTTTTTTGGTGCTTCAACACATCAAAAGGGAAAGTAATTCCATTTAGGAGGTGCAAACATACCATGAGTGTAGAGTCATTTTTACAACCACATTCTCCAACAAGCATTACCGGTATGAAAAATATGGCACATCGATAATCCTTGGAGTCACAGTTCGTTGCCACTTTCATCTTGATCTCCAAGACATCCCCTCTATCAAATATTTTTTTCTCTCCTCTGTCATATTTCCCACCATCTTGACTCTATATATCAATCCCCCCCACCCCCCGACGCTTTCGTAGGAGCCATTCTCCATGCCCCATTCTTGACCACCCCCATCTGTGATTTTTCCCCGCTCTCTTATCGTGGCTTGGATTCAAAGATTGTGTAACTTCATCTATTTTTCATGTGGTATAGCATCCCCAATGATCTAGGAGGGTCCGGGAATGCTCACAAAGGTCCAGGAGAATCCAAAATGTCCATAGAGGTCCATAAGGGTTCCACAATGCTCAAAATTCAATTGTCCCAAATGCTCTCGAAAATGCAATCAATGCGTATAGCTCTCCAATAGCTTTCCAACAACATAAACATCACCTCAAAAAACGTTCATATGCAAAATATATGGTCGGTCAAAGTTTAAGTCATTAGGTAAAAGGTCAAAGTTAAAGGGGTCAAAAGTGTCACATGTCACCATTGTAAGGGTGACAAGTGGCACGACCATACAACCATACGATGATGACGTGGCCACACCCCAAGGTGCTACATGGCATCACTGGGCAGGTGGTAAGGCATGTCGTACGGTGACATGGCCATAGACGCTGACCAATCGTGTGATGACATGTGGTAGAGATAAGCCAATGAGAGGTTGCCACATGGCAGTCTCACATTGGCCGATTATGGATAATTTTTATCAAAAGTATGGAAGTCAACGGGGGTCAAACCCGCGACCTCCAATAACATTTCCCATCTTCCCTTACCATTGCGTCGCACACATAAGACTTAACAAGTATATGGTCTTACTTTTATTTAATGTTGAAGTATTGTATAGTTGGACGAAAATAGGGACGAGGGCCTAGTCGTCGACCCATATTCCATGGTTACATGTGATGCAATGTGACCACCAAATGTTCGCGCTATATTCACAAGAGGTTTGAACTATATACCAATGGATAACCCAATGTTCAAGTGGTTTCCAACCAATATATATATATATATATGACAAAAAAAATGCCTATAGCGGAAGGTCCACAGGTTTGAACCCGTGAAATTTCCCCCATAACCCAACGTTTTAACCATTACACCATACCTTGTGGTTTGTTAGAAAAAACCAACAACTTTGTATTTAATGTCGTGCCATGGAATTCGGGAGGGAGGTTAGGGCCCATGTCCTATTAAATGGGTGCACAACCGAAGAAGAAGGACACACTTGTTAATATGTCGAGTATGGTTTCAAAGTTTGTGCCAAGGGAAATAGGGCTTTGAGGTTGCATCGTAAAGCATGCTGAGAGGTCCCTTGACGGAATTGCATGAAATTTATACTCATTTTTGACGCTTTTTCGCAAGGAATCCAATGGTGGACATTTTTTGTGGGTTTGAGCAATGCTAAAAAAGGTCATTGTAAAACACAATCATTTGAGCATTAATAAACAGGTCTCTGTTGGAAGCATACCTAGAGACATGTCTAAAATTGTGTGAACTTCGTTATCAAATTTATGTATGTGATATTATCATTGTTTTTCATTTTGTGTTGGATCAACCAACAACCCCTCTTGTGACAAAAGGAACCCAACATGAGGGTTGCTGGTTGATCCAGCTAAAATTGCAGCCATACTAGAAATGGTCGCCCCCACCTCTATTCGTGAACTATGCGCCACGTTGGGTCACACATGATACTATCGATGATTCATCCAAAACTATGCTCAAATTGCAGCCCCAATAGATAAATTTGTATGCAAAGACACAAAGTATATTTGGACACCAGACTGTCAAAAAACATTGGACACTTTGAAAGAGAAACTGGTCATTGCACCAATCCTTGTATTTCCCTATTGGTCCAAGTTATTTCGCATTCACTTCGATGCCTCATCTATTGTGCTCTATGTCGTTCACGTGCAGTCGGGGAAAGGAAATATTGAACACCTAATATACTTTACTAGTCGCAAGTTGTCTGATTCTAAAAATAATTACACAACAATATAGTGTAATAGTCTTTCTATGGTTTACACCTTGCAGAAGTTTCACCATTACTTACTAGAAAATGCGTTTAAAGTTTTTACAGACCACTATGCGCTCAAGTATTTGGTCAACAAGCCAATATTAGGTGGCAGAATCTATCGGTGGTTTCCCCTCTTTTAAGAATTTGGCTTTGAAGTCATGGTCAAGATAGGGAAACACAATGTTGGACTAGATCATTTATCGCGCATTAAGATGGGTGAATCTCCTAAAAACCTAGATGATGAGATTCGTAAAGCACAATTTTTTTGAGTTGAAGCAATGCTTGACTAGTTGGCGGAAATTCCCAAATTTCTCATCAACATGCAAGGTCCTATAGACTATACTCTTGCGCAACATCGTCAACTAGTGACCCACAGTGTCGATTATCAGTTGATTGTCGACCAATTGTATAAGTTGGGCAGAGACGACATCATGCGCCGATGTTCTTTAGAACATGAATGGGATCCTATATTATATGAACCAGATGAAGGTATTGTTGGAGGCCACAATGCAGGCAAGGCCATAGCGTGTACGGTTTTGCACGCAAGACTTTGGTGGCCCTCACTCTCTTCATATTCCAATAACTATTTCAAGCATTGCAATGTATGTCAATGTATTGGAAAGCCCTGTCTAAGGGATGAGATCCCATTATTTCCAGTAACAACACTAGAGCCTTTCAACAAGTGGGGGATCAAAGTTTTGGGTCCAATCAACCCACCGATGCGTCGCACAGGGGAGAGAAACACTAATACTGCAACATAATATCTAACAAGATGGGTCAAAGCCATGCTAGTCAAATATTTTACAACAGAGACTATGACGTGCTTCAATTTTTAACATATCATCACCAAATTTGGATGTCCAAGGGTACTGATGAGCAATCAGGGGTTGCATTTTCTAAATGAGACCGTTATGTAATTCACTCAGGAGTTCATGATCTATCACCAGGAAAACACTCCCTATCATCCTCAATTTCATGGTATAGTTGAACCTTTCAATAAAATTTTAGAACATGCTTTAACCAAAGTTTGTAATGTGCATTGTGATGAATGGGATCAACATATCCCAACAATATCATGGGATTATCGAACCACGTGAAGAATACTGACCAATTGCACGCCATTTAGATTGGTCTATGGGAAGGGAGTGGCCATGCCACTACAATTTGTTGTTACTAACCTCCAAGTGATCCAGAAGGATATAAATGGCCTCCCACCTATTCCAACTGGCTCATTTTGGCAGTTTTTCAGTTCGACGGTTTTGTTTTCTAGTTTTTGGGTCCCTAACTTTCAGGGTCATTTTGAGGCCGTAAACAACGTTTTTAGGGCTCGCCACAATCAAATAATATTGAGCTCGCCCCATGAAACATGTGTAGTCCTCAGATAGACCTTTCCAACAGGCTATCGTGTGCCTAAAATGAAGATCATATGAAAAAGTTACAACCCCAAGAAGTTGATGTACTAACTTACCCAAATGGGGCTCACGTGGCTTTTGGTGCTTCATCTCCTAGGGTTAGGTTTTTGGATGCCTAGGGTTTTTGACATTCCTGTTTATTGTAAAAAGGCCTTGAGAGCCTCATTGTAATCATATTCTAGCGAATGAGCGCAGCCATCACATCTCTTCTTAGAGATAAGCCACCACCATTCTAGCAAGCTTGTTTTCCGCTGCATTTTACAGTTTCAACGTATTTCCTTATTGAATAATTTTTTTTTTTATTGTATATCTATTATTTTGTGTTGAGCATATTTTAATAATAATCTATATTCATTTCATTTTTCTCATAAAATCTGGATCAGTGGTATCAAAGCAGTCTTCTCCTTGTCATTCTTAATGCATGTCCCCAACGAGGCCAGGGTACAAAGAACGGGGTCTCAAGCTTGTTTCTCTTCAGGAAAAAAACTCTTGCATGCCCAAGCGACCTCTCTTAGTGGGAGAAAAGAAGGACGATGAGACAGGATATCCCTTCAAAATGTTGCTCAAGGAATGTTATAGCAAGATTTGCCTCACCTTATGCAATCTTACATAGAGGGCCTTTTTCCATTTCCCTATGTAGACTTGAAGTCCCTTTTTGCAAATCCCAGAGCTATAAACATGATTTTTCCACATATATGTGCACTACCTATATTATAGCATGTGTATAAGAAGGTTGCACCATTACAGCCTGCGTACATCGGGATTTGTGCCCAAAATTAAAAAATGGTGTCGGGTTTCCATGTCACGTCACGAGATCAATGATCCTTGGCCTTCCATATACTGGAAACGTTCTGACTCAAACCTTCACTTCCACTTGAAGGCTATAAATGGGCCAAATCCGAGCTATGGAAAAGAGGAGAAAGAATTCAACTTTGAGATCAAAGCTACTATGGAGAAATTATTCGCTTCACATTGAGTTTGCATCCCTTTGTCCTTTAAGTTTGAACACATTGTTCAGCCCCCAAGATATTCCCTTATTGATAGAGATCCTCATTGTCTCTCTTATATGAGCTTGCCTTTGGTGGAGGATTGAAGTGGTACAGGACCAGCTGGAAGGAACTTAGTTTCTTGGTTCCGAACCGTGCTGATACGGAAGTTTGTAACTCATTCACTTCTGTTGATTACATCTTAATAGAAATACTATTTTCTCATCCAATTGATCTCTTGCAAATATTTGAATTGTTATACCATGGGCATATTTGTTATTAATATAGATGGATTATGCTATCGAATGTGTTAACATTATCTATTATCACCATATTCTTGCATTTCTTGGTTGTTGAGGACTAGTTGTAGGTATATTTCTTTGGGTCACGTGCTCAACGATGTACTTCATTGAACGTCTGGACAAGGTAGACCTTTTATCTTGTATTGCTAACATATTTGCTTATATAACATACTTGAGATTAGAGTTGATTTTTGCAATCATTTTCGCCTATTGTGGTTTACCCCTAGCCATAGATATATTTTCCTCGTAACAAGGAATCCCTCATGCAACAGAGGAATGAGATAATGGATAGTTTTTCGCAAATCCTTCGGCGACTACCAACAAGCGACGCATCTTCCTCAAACGGAGGCACCACCCCCTTCAAGGTACAAATCAACTTTGATATTCCTATATAGGAAGGTCAGATAGATGTAGATGTTGTAGACAAATGGTTGAATCTGCTAGAAGGGTATTTTTTTGTCCATAACTTCTCGAATAAAAAAAAAAACATTACTTTTTCAGTCCTCAAAGTCGTTCCCCATGTCAAATATTGGTGGGAAACTTTTGGTGAGAAGAAGGAAACAAAGGAACCCTCATTATTTACAGTCACTATCACCTGGTAGTCCTTCAGGGATGTTATTAAGGAAAAATACTACCCTGTTGGAAGTTATGACAACATGTATACAAAATGGACCACACTACGGCAGGAAAGAGACCAAGCAGTGTCCGAGTTCACAAATATCTTCCATACCTTGCGCACCAAGCTGGTTATCAAGGATTTTTGAGCAACTTGTGGTGCTCAAGTATCACGATGGTATTCATAGATACATCCAGGCCGAAATGGAGTTTCTGGACATCTCATCCTTGGGCGCGGCCTACCAATATGTCGTCAAAATTGAGCAGAAGCTCAAACAAAATACACGACAATTTGGGCCTGGAAACCCCTCACAACAAAAGCCAGGAAAGGGTGGCCCCAACCCACAGAACAAAGGACATAGAAAATACAGACCGCCTCAGGACAACAAGTCTGGGCCGCAAGCAAAGAAGGACACCAGAAAGACAAAGAAAGATACCCGGAAGTGGTGCGACTTCCATAAGAGCCCCTGGCATAACATTGTTGATTGTCGCTCAAAGCAGTTGTTTGTGGTTGAGGTGAAAGCCTTTGAATCAGATGTGGGTTTTATCTCTGAGTCAGAACCAGAAAGGGGGAGACAGATCATCGATGCAGAACCCAGTGCTACCATTGCTACCACCAAGCTCTGGCTCGGTGAACAAGACGAGCCAGAGGAAGGAGAGCGCCTTTTTCATTCACAAATGTGGGTGAAGGATAACTCGCTTCACTTCATCGTTGATAGTAGTAGCCAAAAAAACCTCATCTCAACAAAGTTTGTCAAGCGACTCGCCCTATCGACAACGCCACACCCGCAACCCTACACCATCAGATGGATTCGCCAAGGAAGCGGTATCTGCGTCAACCAACAATGTTTTATGTCATACTGCATCAAGCCCTTCAAAGACGAGGTATTGTGTGATGTTTCCCCTCTCGAAGTTTTTAATGTTATCTTGGGCAAACCATATTTATGGAAATGCCATGTTGTATATGAGTCTAGGCCTCGCAGTGTTATTATTACTTTGAACAAGAAATTGTACAGGATACCAAAGGCATCCCCACCTAGTGTTATTTCCTTGATCTATTCCAAGCAATGGAAGAAGTTCATCTCTCAGACGTGGAAGTTTGTCTTCTTCGTGATTTGCTCTCAGAATGAGCGAAAGATCACAGCCACATCCATGGTCTCCTCGGTTGACCTCTCCACACAACAGAAGCAAGTGGATAAGTTCGTGGAAGCATACTGGAATATCTTCTCCTCACCTGTCGGGGTACCTCTGCACTGTCAGGTTAATCACCCCATCGATCTGACCCCCGACGGACTGTTGTCCAATGGGCCAGTCTACCACCGCTCTCTATTAGAGAATGAGGAGATCAAGCGATAGATCCAAGAACTACTCCACAAGGGGCACATCTTTCCCAGATCATCACCTTGTGAGAGCCCAATCGTGTTGGTACAGAAGAAATATGGAACCTGGCGAATCTGCATTTATTACCAAGCCCTGAATAAAATCACAGTCAGAAACCGGTACACGATTCCCTGAATCAAAGACCTCTTTGATTAGCTCATGGGGGCCAAATACTTCAGTAAGATCGATATGAAGGCTGGCTACCACTAGGTCCCGATAGAAAAAACAAATGTATGGAAGACCGCCTTCAATTCCAAGGAAGATTTTTTTGAATGGTTGGTCATGCCCTTTGGCTTGACAAATGCTCCAGCCACTTTCATGAGGATGATGGACGATATCATGCGACCATTCACCAATACCTTTGTAGTGGTGTATCTGAATGACATTCTCATTTACAACAAGACTTGAGAAGAACACTTGCAACATATTCAGTAGGTTTTGCACACCCTGCGGCAGCACAAGCTATACTCCAACTTGGAAAAATTTATACTTCGGTATGGATAGGGTCCATTACCTCGGCTACATCATTGATCAACATGTTTTATATGTGGATCCAGCCAAGATCCAAGTCATCCGTGGCTGGCTGGCCCCAACCACACTCACTGAGCTTTAGACCTTCTTAGGCCCTGCCAATTTCTACCGCAGGTTCATGCTGGGATTCTCCCATATTGCATGGGCCCTCAACCAAGTAACCAGGGGTGGTGGTAAGGAGAAATTTGTGTGGGGATGGTGCCAACAACAAGTGTTCGATGATTTGAAGCAACGCTTGTTCTTAACCCCAGTACTTTCACTATCGGACTTGCAACTTCCCTTTGAGATTGAGACAGATGCTTCAGACTATGTTTTGCGTGTCGTTCTCACTCAACACCACCACCTCGTGGCCTATCATAGTAAGACACTATCAGATGTTTTCTGTAAGTACCCTACTTACGACAAAGAAAAGTACTCAATTTTGCAAGCCTATTGCCAATGGAGACATTACATTCTTGGGAAGGAGACAGTCATCCACACTGATCATAAGCCACTGCAGTTCATGCAGACACAAGAAAAATTGCAGAATGACTGCCATCAGAAGTGGTCGACATACTTGCAGCAATTCCACCATGTTATCGCTCAGTTTGTAGGATAGGTTAAGTAGCTTGAAGGAAAGAGTCAAATTGGCGTAACAGGAGCTTCCCCACCCACTGTCACCTCGATGGGGGGCTCTTTCTATTCAGGGTGGCTAATCCCAAGGGAGACGTCCCTAGTAATCTGGGGTATTGAAGCAAAAGCCTCAAGGGGTTAAGGCTCAAAGGTTAAGGTAAGCTTTCCCTTCTCAAATTACTGCCAAGAAAGATAGTCAAATGAAGGTATTCCACTGATCAGGCACCTGTTTGCGAGACAAGGCAAATAAAACTAAAATGTGCAAATGGTGGTTAGTACTTCATGAACCAATGACTATCTTTATTATATATGAGCACAT